>CM055114.1:35914348-36099518 GCA_029204225.1 Diphasiastrum complanatum
TTGTATGCTTGTTAAATAATCTATCACAAACTAGTCATTAGAAAACAAGATCTAGTTTAGCAGCTTGATAGGAAACAAGTAGAGACAATCAAAGCATTGATCAATAAGTGTAATCCAACTCCACAAGGCTGTAGTACGGCCTATAGACAGTGTTTACAAAGTGCCAAATCTGGGTTTCATTGAAAATCAAGAGTAATCACCATACAATGAGAGGAAACTCGAGTTCTCCTTGAGGCTCCAAAAAGTTTCTATCTTCTCACTATGGAGAATGGGAATACATAGTAAAACACACTTCCCTTTGCGAAGTTAGGTGAAAATCCAGCATGTAATAAGAAATTAGACTCCACATTCTTGCCCTAATGTGAAAAACCCTAGCCTAGACTCCAAGAGTCATGCTTGGTAGGTGCATGGTAGGTTACCAAATCTCATCGGTAAATCATGGTCTAAGATCCCACAAAAGTAGGAATCACTACCAAATGGACACAACCACTCCTCTTGACTCGTGGTAACCTACTTTAGGTGTGTATGTACAAGTGGCACTTTGGCCATTCAAGTAACCAACAAACAATATTGACAAAATGTACAATATTCTACATGGCTAGATTTGCCAATGTAGGCAATTTTTCACACAAATTAGACCTTATCAACTTGCCTAAGTTGCCCAAAAATAGTAAATCCACTATTCTTAGGCCTTATCAACTTTATAAAGTCTATTTCTAAGTTAAAAATACATATTGGCCTCAAAATTGCCAAATAAACTCAACATGAAAATCTTAAACTAGTTGACAATTTATCACATTTTGGCCATTTTCCAATGTGACACAAGAGGACATTGCATATATTGGCTTAACCGTTTCATAACTAAGATCAAGTCTAGTTATAGTCAAATAAATTAAGGAGCCTATAAGCCTTCTATAGAGAATGTCCTCAAAGGATGTTTCATCACCACCTATAGATGCTTTTACATTTTGCTCCATTGGAGTCTCAATGCCTTTACAATTCTTCATTCTAAATCTATCTATGATGGATGTAGCATAGAAAGAAGTTCGAGAAGGGCAGAGTGAGAGGAAAAGGTGTGCTAGTTGAGAAAAATGTGTTTTGGTAAAAAGCAAGCATCATGACCGTGGTATGGACACACTTTGTTGTTTTGCTTTGAAAATAGAGAAATACAGTTGTCAAGTTTGAGTAGAGTTAGCTTTCTTCTTGATATTGCATGAAGGACTTCTAATTACCAGCTTGCATCCATCAATTTTTGTTAAATTAGTCGCCTCAAGAGCTACCATGGGGGCCAAAAAGATTCACAATGCTACTACACAGTTTTTTAGGAAGAAAAAAAAACATGTCATGCAACCAATTTCTACATCATATAAAAAAATATTGTAGCGATTATACTCAAGTCACTAAGGCTATGATTTGATATCAGGTGTGTAAAGGACAACAATGCTCAAGTAATGATTTGTTTGCATTCCCTATTGAAAAAAAAGAACTCTTTATCAACACCTAAATAACATGAAAAAAATAAATCGAAACTAGAGCCATCAGATCTAGGTTACACGAGCTATTAAAATCTTCGTAATCCAACAAGCTCCAACTTTATATAGGCAATAGAGAGAATCGTCCTTAAGTGAAATTGATGCAATGGATTGTCTTTTCTTAACTAGCTATTGTTTAAATATCCAAATGTCATAACAAGAAACTAGTTAACAATGTTTGAAAATTACATATATACTTGTAAAAATCTGACTGCAACCATTAAAAGATGGACTAGACCTTAGAGAGTTACAACAAAATGCTCAGCAAAGTCAAGATGGGAAAACGAGAGAGGGTCAGGGACTATATTGAGCAGGTCAAACATCTACGATCCGAATGCAGTGCGGCCCTGACACCCGATCATGCAGTGATCATGTGGATCCTTGCGAGGCTACCACGTAGCATCAGAAGAGAACTGAAACGAAAATTCTCAATAAAAATAAATCGAGCTTGAAAGTCCTTCATGGGTCATGGTTAAATGAGTAGTGACCTTAAAAGCAAGTCTTGGATGCAGTAGGCTAAACTATGTTTTATGGTTGAAAGTATGTAAACATCTTTCAAATTGATGAAAAGTCCCATTCTTTCATCCTTAAAAGTCATCCCAAGGTGGCTCGTTTAAGTGGAGAGGCCATCTTTCAAGAGGTATTATCACAAAAAACAAACAAACAACACAGTTACAAGTACTTTTTACGCACAAGTGTAGAAGGGTATGTTGAACCCAATGTTTAAGCCAAGCCCCAAGTAATTCAATGGAACAATAGGTGGGATTCAACTCTTCATAAGCACTGCAACAATTTCCTCTTGCCCAACTCATCACACTATCCTTGACCATCACAATTTATGAAAAAGTACAAATAAACAATTGCAAAATATGTCTTACACCTCAACCATCACCTCAAGCATATGTCATGATAGACTAATACAAATAAACACAATACCATTCATTTTCACAAATACCAACCTAGGCCAATCTAAATCATCACCTTTTGAGAGAATCATGATCTTGTAAAATTCAAAGTTGCAATGATGATTTTAATTTGTTCTTGGTATTGGAATCGACAAGCTACAATGAATAATGAACAAGCAAACATTTATCAAATGTTTTGTACGTAAAGTAAATGATCATATGAATTCCATAGAAGGAACATGTTAAAACATGTGTCTACAATATGGATTTTTTAACTACCATTTGACAATTATATTTGAAGACGTCTGCCTCAATATATCAACTACATCATTCCACTAGAGAATTTCCTTCAAATTGAGTCTTATTCATTTTTACCATAAATCAATGTTTGTAGAAAAATATCTAGCCAAACCTTATTAAATAGCATGCAACACTTTGATGGAAGCATTGAACTCTAAGGTAAAATTTATATATTTTTTGAAAGTGATAGTAGTGTATTTTCACAAAAAATCAATAAACTAATAAGAAACCTAAAAAGTATGAAATTATGGGTAGAGATACCAATTTTAACAAATTTTTTGGTAATACTCGTAGCTTTTTTTTTTTTTTTTTGAGTGTTGGTTCAATACTAACATCAATAACATTTATATGGTGCAAAATTAATGATATTTGTCTTATATGCCATATTGTTGTTTCTTGTATTTACAACCTCCATCTCGACAATATACTTATTTCTAGACCAGTAGTATGCTTATTTCTAAACCAATAATGTCAATGGTGCATGTTTTCTTATCTACTATATACTAGGAGTATATACTAGGAGTAAGTTATTGTTTCAAAAAAGAAGTTGCCTTGGATGAAAAGTTGAATATATTTGTTTACCACTTTGAACTTTGTTCATATGTTTTTCTCTACAACAATCAAATCAATGATGTGTATGGGGACAATACTTGTTATGCTTAGCTAAAAACAAGAAACTACTTGCCACTATATGACAAGTAAAAGCATGTATGAAAAGATATTGCTCAAACATGTTGAAGTGACACAATAATGATACTAAAAATCAACAAAGAGCACAACTTTTAATGTGACTCGATTTCCATAGGTATATATTTGCTTTAATATCAATTTGAAATACTACAAGACCAAAAACATAGACTTGGGAACCATGATTATTATAAAAATTGTTAAATTCAAAGATACCAATTCGATTTTTGTACATTTGGAAAATGAAACGACATTGAGAAAGTTTGAAACCAATCCAAACATAAAACCCAACACTTAAAGCTATCTTTTTCTTTTTTTTCCCCTTGTTACTCCAAATTTTATGAAATATGCCATCAATGGATACAAGAAAGACATAGTTGAAATATGCCATTCAATATGCTAACCTTGTTGGATGGCTTATGCCAAAGTGGGCATGAGTTGGAATCTGGAAAAGAGGAAAAGTAAGTTGAATTCTAATAATTTCATCTGACATTATCTATCTTGTTTCTCTCATTTTACACAAACTAAACATAGTGATATCATATGGATGACACAAGATTCCAAGTATTACCTTGGGCAACATGGCTTTATGTCCAATATATATGCATTCTTTAACAAGGTATATCTCTCGACACTAGGGTCACGAACGACAATGGAGACACAAGACTGTGTCTGCTGATCAAAACTCACCTCAATGGTGCGTAATTTCTTCTCCTGTCCTCCCTTTTGGCCACTAGGTCCTTGAGAGCCACCCTTCTTATCTCCTTCTCGCCTTCTAGCAAGAAGTGGACATTGGAATCAAGAGTGGTTGCGTCCAAGACAATTAAAGCACAATTTTTTTTTTTTTAGCTTTTTCAAGCTCAGCAGGTGATAATTTAAATTTTTTTGCTTTCACAAATTTATTCTTACTGAGCTTGCTCTTACCCTTAGAGGTGGTAGTCTCTGAGGGTTCTGTTATTGCAGACTTACCCTTACAATCTTTTTCGAGGAGATTGTCATACATCTGGGCATACTTAACTGCCTCCTTGAAAGTCTGAGGTTGCCGAGGCATGACCTCTTTCCCGAACTCCATGACCAAGCCCTTTAAAAATCCTCTCCTCTTCTGATAATCATTTATGGAGAGTCTGAGCATGGCCTCTCTAAAATTGGACAGATATTGGGTAAGGGTGCGGTTTTCCATCCGGCACTCTTCCCAAAGCCGTCAATTACGATCTTCCTCATTCTCGGGAAGATGTTCTTTTTGAAAGAGAGTCTTAAATTCTTCCCATGTCTTGGGCCGGTTGCCGTCCTTGGATAACGACATCCACCACTTGGAAGACTTACCTCTAAGAAACGGTCATGTTTTTGTAGGTCTCAAGTGATCAGGGGTGCCTGTGAGATTATGGTAATCTGTCCAGTGAAATAAAAAGGCAATGACATTGTCTACTGTCCTTTCTTTCTCCTCGCCGCTATAAGTCAAAATTTCCACATCCTTAGCAGAGAGTCTCACTCATTTCGAAGTCAAGAGAACATCTTCCATTGCTTCGGACGGTGTCGGAACCTTAGGTCCTACATCCGGCAATTCCCAATCAGTGTCCATCGGGGTGGAAGTCAACCTACCAACCAGCATCTCTCGGAGTTGTTGGAGGGCTTGTTTCAAACTCGAGAACCGATAATTAATCGACTCGAATCTTTCCTGGGTTTTGGAGGCAAAACTCCCAAACTCAGAACGAACCATAAACTAGTCGAAAATTGCCTCATTTGATAGAGGGGACATCAACACTAGAATCTCCGGAATTTTTTCCGGTCTTTTCGGTTCCATAATAAAAAAAAAAAGTCAAATTTCAAAGAAAAAACTTATCGAGGTCCTCGATAGCAGGTGCCGAGTATGTACTTAAGTTGTTTCCTTGTCTTATAGGTATAGTACCGCCTTCCAAAACCAACTTTGCTCAGCCTTCAACTGATTTTGACAAAACAGGTCCAAAAAAGGCCAAATTCGAGACATTATATCTCCCAAACCACTGCAAATTCTGGTACATAATCACTTGGGCCTTCACCGAGTCTATCTTGGCTACCAATCAAGCTATTGGGCCGGAGATTTGGGCCTAATCTGGATTGTCAACTCACAGTCTGACTAAAACTGGAACAACGCCTATTTTCCAAGGGGGGTAGGTGCAAAATCAGTTCAAACAGCCATAATACCTGGCTGTGAATGTCTTGAAGGCTTTCTAAGGATCAGAGACTCCTATTCCCAAGTTTTTGAAGGATTTTGAGGCCTACAGAGACAGCAGAAAGCAAAAATCTTCAAATAGGCCAGCGCCCTCCCTAAAAACCCATTTTTTTTTGTGAAATTTATGACTTGCAACCCATTGCCACATTATGAGGCATGTATCAACAGCGTTTTTAAAGTAGAAAACCGTTGGGACAAGTCCCATCAAGTTCTGACCAGTCTGCAGCAAGTTATGAGCAAAAAACCTCATTTTTTCTCTCTAAAACGAGGCAATTTTGTTTTGCAAAATCCTCAGATTTTGGCTGGAGATGCAACTAATGCCCAGAAATCCCCTAACAAGCAAGAAACAGTGGCAAATCCACTCCCACGATGGCTGGAAAGCCTGTTCTGATACCAAGTGTAAGGCCAACAGCCTTCTCCAAGAACACGCTAGAGAGAGAAAGTTACGAAGCGAAGGGAAAACCTGGAACGCAGTATCTGTACCCTCCTCCCACACACTCTTACTCCCAAAGGGCTGGGTACCTGCCTAGTTGGCCCCTCCATGAGCTTGCCACTTAGCACTTGGTATCCCAGGCTTGGCCACACGTGGCTAGGTAGTCACCTGTACCCACTGACCCCTCGAACACCATTGGGCCCATTACTAGACTCGGGTTACTACGTGGCCTTAACTGTGTACCTGACCCCTCGGCTACCAATATAACTGGTAGCACTGAGGGTCCACTAGCTGCATCCCCTGGAACCCTCCTAACCAATGATGACAATTGGACGGGTCCCACCTAGCATGGAAAGCCACTCCTTACGGTACTACTGATGCCCTAACTCTCTCTCTCTCTCTCTCTCTCTCTCTCTCTCTCTCTCTCTACCCTCTTGCTATCTTCTATGGAATGTAATGTGGTTAGGTGTTAGGACTGAGGGGTAGCGTTAAGTGTGGGTTAGGAAAGCAACTAAATCGGCTAGATCTGATTGTTGAAAAAACCTTGTAGAAGAGTTCACACCTTTAATCATGCTAGCAGATCTACTTGGCCTCTAGTAAACATTGCTAATAATGACATCTGATTAGACTTGTTTTTTGGCCTTTTCATGCAATAAGTTCTTGCTCCAAAACCTTGTTCAAATCAATGTTCAATCATGCCTATCGCAAGCTTGTTAGATAATTATCATCAAGTGGCTATGAAATTTGTCATACCATGCATACATGCCAAAAAATTGTTGAAAACATGGTTCTTCACATGCCTATGCTTGTATTTGAACGACCTATATGTCAACACTGATATGACCTCAACGATAATAGATGCATGCAACAATGATGCATATGATCTCATTAACATTGACTTAACTTGAGAATCCTAGGCTAAATGTCCGAACTCAAGTTATATCTATAATATTAACCATGGCTATAATGTCTTTCTAGTACCTTGGACCTAGATACACATTTTCACTTTGTATTTCCCACACATCCACTACAAGAAAAGGTGGCAAAAATTGCGGAAAAAATTGCGAAATTTTTTTTTTTTGCAATTTTTTTTGGTCGAAATTGCGGAAAGCCAAAAAATTGCGAAAAAAATGCCGCAATTTATATTGTTATTATATTGTTATGGCAGAAATTGTAGAAAATCGTCCGCAATTTCTAGTGTCATGGCAGAAATTGCGAAAAGAATTGCAAAAAACTTCTACAATTTTTGTCGTCATCACAAAATTTATAGAAAAAAGTGTGGAAAAGATTTTTCGCAATTTTTTGGTCGTGGCCAAAATTGCAAAAAATGTTTTCGTGGCAGAAATTGCAGAAAACATTCAATAAAATTTTTCGCAATTTCTCCCGTCGTGGTAAAAATTGCAGACAAAATTGTGGAAACAAATTTTTGCGATTTTTAGGCCATGACAGAAATTGCGGAAAACGTTTCCGCGGCAAAAATTGCAAAAAAAAACTGTAGAAAGTTTTCCACAATTTTTCCCATTGTGGTAGAAATTGCAGACAAAACTGCGGAAAAAAAAAGTTTTTCGCAATTTCTCCCGTCGTGGTAGGAATCGCAGACAAAACTGCGGAAAAAAATTCTGCAATTTTTAGACATGGCATAAATTGCGGAAATTGTTGCAAATTGCAGACAAAATTGCGAAAAATTGCGGACAATTTTGCAGACAAAATTGTGAAAAATTGCGGAGAAAATTGCGGAAAATTACGGACTAAATTGCGAAAAATTTTCGCAATTTTTACCATCACGGCAAGAATTGCAGAAAAAAATTTCTGTAATTTTTTGGCTAGCGTCGACCATAGCGTCGATTCTTGGAAGCCAAATTGCTTGCGCGTCGCGGTTTATTTTCATTTCGATTTTCGATTTTTGAGCGCGAAGAGGAGGATATTTTTGCGCCTAGCGGTGGTGATGCTCTCTATGGCTCTTCTAATGATGCTTGATCCTTCTTATGCTTTTTTGTCACAGCCAAGCTCTCTACCTTTTTACCATAGCCAGGGCTTGGAGAAAAAGTGGAGCATTGGACAAAAAGGTGAGCACCATAGCCAACATTCAAAAGTTTATTTGTTTTTCTTTGATACATTTGTGTTTATTGTTGTTTATGTTCTTTTGTCATAGCCAAAGCTCTTTACCTTCTCACCATAGCCAAGGCTTGAGCAAAAAGTTGAGCATTGGACACAAAGGTAAGCACCATAGCCAACATTCAAAACTTTACTTGTTTTGCTTTGTTACATTTGTGTTTATTGTTGTTTATGTTCTTTTCTCTCTCTCATTGACACACTTTTGTTTTTTTTTTATCAGAGTTAAAGCTTTTCAAAAGCTTTCAAAAGCTTGAGGTAAAGCTATTTAAAAGCTTGTAAACCTTTTCAAAGAGAGCATAAGAAAGCTTCTCAAAAGGAGTCAAGCTATTTAAAAGGGTGTAAAGCTTGGAGTAGGGCTTGGAGTAAAGTAAGTTTTTTGAAAACCTTGATGACTCTCTATCCTTTTATCTCTCTCATTGACACCCTTTTGTTTCCCTTCCATTAGAATTAAAGTAGTTTGAGTAAAGCTTGCTCTCCCTCTCGCTCTTTGTCTTTGTCTCTGTCTCTCTCTCTCTCTCTCTCATTGACACTCTTTTTTCTCACTTTTATCACAGTATCCTCAGTTTGGAGTAAAGTTTTTTGGGGTAAAGCTTTTGAAACAAAGTTTTTGGAGACAAGGTGAGCATTGTTTATTGTGAATCTTGTTTTTTTGTTTTGTTGAAATATTGTTGTTTTGTGTTGTTAAAATCTTGTTGCTTTGTTTGTGGGTATTTTCTTTCAATTGAATAATGTGAAGAGCATATGCTACAGCTTGATAAAGATAAACGTTTTAAAATCATGAAAAGAAGTAAGACAGCTGAAAAGGGCTTTACTGTTTAGAGTTTAGATTAAAGGATTTATATAAAGGGTATACATGAGGACATGATATAAGAGATTTAGGGTAAAAGATTTAAATTAAAGATTTATTCAATTTTAGAGAGAAATTGAATAAAAAGAGAATAAAGTTTATGTTTAGGTTTGTGGTTATAGTTAATTTTATGTTTTATGTTCATCATTGTTATCTTAATCATAGTTCATTTTTAATATGCAGATGTCTGACCCTCCATCTCTTGGGTCTCCATCTCATGAAGAGTGTATGAACTGATTAAGTAGTGCACCTGCTAGGCAGAGAAAACAAATGGATGCTGTTCTTTAGCAGTATAGGTCCATGTTAAACTCTCCAGCGGCCTCACAGTAGGGTAGTCCTCAAAGGCCCCCCACTAGTGCACATTCACATGTACCATCACAGAGGCCCTCACCCGTACCATCATAGAGGCCCTCACCACATAGGTCCACTCCTCAGACCTCCACATCTCGCGTTGCTAGGCCAGCACCACGTAAGACTCATTTGGGTGGTTGTTTTTTTGCTTGTGGAGGTGACGATGATTTTGAGGAGCCTAGATATAGAAATGACTCACCCGTGCGTGACGCACCACCACCTGGTTACAACGCCCCACCTGCTAGAGCCGATCCGATATTATACTATGACATTGATACGTTAGGGGCTATAGTTGAGGATGTTAAGGGGAAGGAGGTCCTAGCTTATATGAGAGAGCTCTGTCATGGGGCATTTGATAAGAATATGTTCAGAGACTGGAGGGCTGTCCCTATCACTGAGAAGCGTCGGGTCATAGATGATTTAAAGAGACGATTCCCTAATCCCCTTGAGCACACCTTCAACGATAAAGTAATGCTAGATAAGATGTGCATGCTCATGTTGATGAAGGCCAAGTTGGATTTACATTATCCAACAATTGTACCAAAGGTGCAAATCGAGGCAATTCGTCAAGCATTGCTGGTACTACTCTACTTTTATTTGAATCTTATATAGATCATGTGTGTGTGTGTGTGTGTGTGTGTGTGTGTGTGTGTGTGTGTGAGAGAGAGAGAGAGAGAGAGAGAGAGAGAGAGAGAGAGAGAGAGAGAGAGAGAGAGAGAGAGAGAGAGAGAGAGATATATGGTTTGATGAGTTTTATTTCATATCACAGGCAGAATATGATTGCCAGTTTTTATCACAGTACTTCAAGGACAAATTGTCGTCCAGTTTTCGTTCATTGAGACAGAGACTCAAGAACGACATTGATAAAGTAGAGGCAGAAAATTTAACGCCAAAATGTCCTGAGTGGATGGAAAAGGAGAGATGGCAGCTTCTACGTCAATACTTAAAAAGCAAAACTTTCCAAGTTGTATTCCACTTTTTTGTCTTATCTATGTATTTTGAAACCAAAATTTGTCTTGAATGCTTGGTCATCTCTAGTTAGTGCATGATTTATTTATCTTACTACTGACTTATCATTCATTTGCTTGATGTGTGTACAATAATTTGCTTAGAAATTGAGTCAACAAAACAAAATCAACAGATCAAAACAACAAAAGATGCCGAATGTTGGTCGAGCTGGATATGAGGGCATCAATATGAGACTGGTATGTGTGTATACAACAAAACTTGCATTTGTATACTCCGATATGCGAAACCTCTTTTTTCATGATGTCATTTATTTTTGTCTATTGTTGAGTGCCAAATTCCAGGCACAAGAAAAAAATAGGGCTCCAACTGTTGCCGGTATCTATGTGGAGGCTCATACTAGTAAAGGTTTTGGCAAACTAAAAGCAGGCGAGCTGGATCCTAACCTGTGGCTGAGACTTTGAAGGTAACATCCAACATGAGATATAATAACATATATATTTTGGAATTATGGTTTAAATGCATTTAATTTTATAAAATCTATTGATGAACATGTATATGATTTTGAATCTAAATTAGAAGATTTTAATTAATTATACGTCAGGAACAAACCCCGACGACAAAGTAATGAATATTTTAAAAGAAAATAGTCGGGGACGAAAGAGAGTAAGAGGCCTAAGTGTCTATAGAAAAGAGATACAGTATTTTTTCCAAGTAGATGAAATGAGGAAGGAGATAGAGAGACAAAGTGAAGAAATGGAAGAACTCCGAAAGACTATACAGATGTAGATGAAGATGATGAAAAGTTTATCCCAGGTTAGTTCGCTTTCTCATTTCTTCTTTCTCTCTCTCCATCTCTTTCTTTTGAAACTTGGTACGGTCCTAACTATCTACATAAAGAGAGAGAGAGACAAAGAGAGAAAAAGAGAGAATGAGAAAGAGAGGAATGAGATATATTCCTTATTTCAGTTTTGATCATGCATCATGTTGCTGTAGAGGAGGATCCAATGCTACAACAGTTGGGTTCAGCTCAGCCGTTATCTACAGTTAAAGAGATTTAACCTCACTTCTTTCTAAGAGTCTAATTATTACACATGTCCTTTGAGACACAAGACAATGCATGGGATGTCATACTCTAAATTGTGAAAGCCTTATAAAAAGTATGGACCTCATTAGGAGAGAGAGATAAGTTTTCTAACAATTTCATAATCTTTTTCGTATGTCATGTAGCGTGCAACTATAGAGAAGAATCCGACGCCACAACAGTCATGTTTAGCTCAGCCGTTATCTGAGGTAAAGAACTTGCTATCGAGGTTTAGGGTTTAGGGTTGGTGATATTTTTTGCAATTTTAGCCAACAAATTGCAGGTATTTATTCGCAATTTTTTGGCAAAAATTGCCAAAACAATTGTGAAAATTCATTTCCGTAATTTTTTTTTCAAAATAATGTATAAAAATTGTGGAAAATAAATTCGCAATTTATATCTAATTGCGAATTTATTTTCTACAAATTTTTGACACTATTTTGAAAAAAATTACGAAAATGAATTTCTGCAATTTTTTTTTCGCAATTTTTGCACAAAAGATTGCGGAAAAATTTCCGCAATTTTTGCCACAACAATTGCGAAAATGAATTTCCACAATTTTTTTTGACAATTTTTGCCCAAAAAATCGGGCAAAAAATATCAGCCAAACAAATTGCGAAAACAAATTGTAAAAATAAATCCGCAATTATCATGCCAAAAAATTGCGAGTGGGTTTTTGCAATTTTTTTATTGTTAATTTAGCCATAAAAATTGCGGAAAATTAGCCAAAAAAATTGCGGGACCAAAATTGCGGATTTGCCAAAAAAATTGCGGAAACCGTTTCCGCAATTGTTTTGGCAAAAAATGGCAAAAATTGCGGAAATTTCCGCAATTTTTGCTATTTTTTTCCTCAATTCTTGCCACCTTTTCTTGTAGTGATCTCATCCTAGAATGTGCGTTCTCTAGATACAATAATTATAATAATAATATCCCTGCTTTTATTTAAAATGATGGGAAAACCCATGATCATACAAGAAGATTAAGGTATTTAAAATAATACCGTAGAACGGCAAAAATGAATTAAGCTACCCAATAGCTAAATAAAACTTAAAATAGTAAGCTACTTACTCAAAACCAACTGCCTGATGTAAATCACTAACTAAAATAGATCCAGTAATAGGTAATGCAAGAAGCTTTGAAGCAGCCGCTCCTGCAAACTGAGCCCGTCGAAGAATTGAAAGCGCATGTGAACGTTGTAATGCAATAGAAATACGTTGACGATAGAAAGGAACAATGACAGATGGTATGGTAATGCTTTGTCCTTGGCGTTTCACCATAAGCTCTGCACATAAAGATCAAAAGTCATTAATTTTCTTGAGAAGACAACCATATGTTTCCAAGGTAAAGAGGATGAAATCCTCACCGGGTGCACGATCATTATAATCTTGCTCTTTTTCTTGAGCTGCGTGAGATGCAGCGGCCCCTTGCGTGGTGGAAGAAGGACGAAGGAGGTCCTGATGAGAGGGATCAGCAATGACAACATCTCCTAGAGTACGAATTCCATCACGTGAGAGAACAAGGTAAACTCGTCGTCGAGAAGATTGCGAAGAAGATACAAGGAGACACTGCCAAGATATGAATAGGAAGATATATTGGCAAAATGTTCTTGAGTGGACACCTTTTCAGGGGGTTGGACACTTTTGGTAAAAGCACAATAGACTGAGATGCCACTGGGAAAGAAGATCTGTCTATAGATATAAGGCATCAGATGGCTATGTATCCCACAGACTCAGTAGGATCAAGATGTAGTTTCAAAGCTACTTTTTCTTTGTACTTGATAATGTAGGTAGTAGAGAATTTTCTTAGTGTGTAGATCTTTGTTACAAACAAAAGACTATGAGGAGGATTTTAGAGTAGTCTCATAATGACATTTTGTTTGAATATCTATACACGTTTGAAGTCTACAGCAATCAACTACAAACCAAAAGAATATTTTGGATTTACAACTGTTGTAAAATTCACTGGCCTATTTAAGGAAGTTATGCACAGTTGCAGCTGGACATGATTTGCTCACAGACCGTTTGGTTGTGGTCACAATCAGATCAGCATAGTCCCAATGCACTTAGCAGACAACATAAAGGTAATCCTGTGTTCTAGAGATATTCATCGATGGAACAAAGATCCAGGAGAATGGTTCAACAGACAGCCATGAACTTAATTACATTACAGCAAATCTCTGTAAGTTGCAAGATGGTCTCAATGACATAAAAGAAAAATATCTCATTCCTGCAATGATTCTCTGAACTTTATATGTGACACACAGCACTGGCTGCATAAAAGGAGTAAGATAAACTTCTTTGGAAGAGGGTCAAGGACTATGCATACTGTTTTGGAAGACTAATCTAGTATTCCTTGGGGTGGAATCATGTGGGATAGAAAATTTTCTTGGAAGCAAAGGTAAAAAATGCTTGCTTGATAATTGGCATGAAGAAGGAAAGAATGTTGATTTTACAAAGACTGCGCCTGTATTTTCGATAAGAAAGGCAAAGAGGTGGCATAGTGGATAGTTGAGACAATACGACTCCAACTAATGGACTAAGTAGGCGAAACGTTGTGAAAAGCACAAGTAATTATTAGCTAGTTAATGAATCTTTTAGGTAAGATCCTCATATATATTGAGGAGGTCTACTTATCAACAGAGGTTTTTTGGCACTTGTTTAAGAGCCTGCTCCAGTTGATCTTTAAGGAACTATCTTCTTGCTTGTGTAGCTTTCTTGGAGTGTGCCATTCTGTCTCTGGATCTTTTCTTGACCTGGATACGGTTGCATCCTAATTTGCTTGCATGTCACATTTCCGCTTTTGAATGCTTCTTGGATCTTGCACGTGGCATTGACGCTCTGATTTCCCAGCAACAACTTAATTGAAAAGCTTACTTCAAAGACCTCTGACCATAATAAACTCTCCGTGAATGTGAAAGGTAATCCGTCTGGTAGTGTGACTTAACATATGTACCCAAAAAACATTTTACGTGTATTTCCCTTCACAGTTAAGAATGGTTTAGAGCTTTCCTATGTGTCATACAATTCGCTGACTTACATCGACTATCAAAATGTCCATCAAAGAAAGTATACAACTGGATATACCTTGAGCCACTACACCACACTTCAGGCTGACACTCTTTCCAAGGATAGCCCAGTGATAAATCATATTAATTTCTAAAAGCTGCATTCTGCAGGAAATGCATAGCAGGGGCTTCTTTTAAGATTTCCATGCACATAGCACTTATACTCCACTTCAAATTCATTGCATTATTTCCTAACTCCATGGCAGGAGTAAGCTCACCTTAGCTCATATCTTCAGAATTTATCAGCTCACAGATAATCAAAAGTAGAATTTAGTTACCTTTTCAAAATGTCTATGATGGATTATCCTGTCTCAGGGTACAGGAGAGGTGTAGGTGCAGTGAAATCCCGTACTCTGAATTGCTCTTTCACATGGCATCTTTGGAAGGATAGAGATTGCCATTATGCCCCCTATCAGGGCTGCTAAAGCTGCCAAAAGAAATGATGGGATGTTCCCTCCTCCAAACAACGCATCCCACGGTCCACTTCCAACTGAGACAATCACCTGCAAAATGAGCCCAGAAGCTGAATTGATTCTCTCAGAGCATGCCAATAGCTTAACTACTTATTTTAAATGCTGATTGGGTAAATAAGAAATTTGAGTATTGCCAAGATTATATTACTTTGAAGATAAGTAGATGCCTTTAAGCTTCCAAGTAGTGTTAGCAATTTCACTAACACAATAACAATACCCAGTAGTGTCAAACGACTAAAGTCATATATGGAAATACTTTGATGAATAGCGTCTTGGAGACTACTAGCAACTGCACAAGATGCATTTCATGTATAGATCTTTTGTGAAAATATGTGATAAGCTTACTTGAGGAAGAGCAACAGCAAGATTCAACACTCCCATTGAGAGCCCTGTTGTTCAAGTATTTCATTTCAGTCAGTATACTTTGCAGGTGTTTAACATGTTTGAACTTTGAAACAATACTAAATCAGACTTGCAAGTTGTCTTAAGTAATGCATTAAGGCCAAAATATTCTTCTTGCCTTTAGGAATAGTCTTAGCATTTGTGAAGGTTTCACCAGAAGGGAATCAGGCATATTGGCCTGATTTACAAAGTACTCTTTTTGTTTATCACTTTTTCCATAAAATGAAAACACTGAATAACAATGAACATCCAAGTGTCCTTAGAACGGCCCTCAAAGATTTCAGTTATGTATCAGGTGATACACAATGATGTTGTCTACTAAGAACTTCCAGCAATCTCAAGCTTAAAACATATTAGCTTTGGAAAAATTTTTAGTGACAAATTCTGGTTCCACATTTTGAATGCCTTAGATCTTAGAGCATTACCCTGACCACCTCCTGCTGAACTTGTAAAACTTGCAGTCAATGCATATGGCACACTGTATGTCACCTGAAAAATGGCAAAAATAACACTTCACTTATGTGTAAAGAGGAAATCATCATGGCGAAATCTTTCGCTTAGGATGCTCCAACAGCAAAACCCCCCCTTTTGTAGGAGTATATGGAATAGTGAGAATAATATCAAAGATGGAAAAAAAAATTCTATTATGTTTCAGTAATTTTTACAAAAGTTTGACAAGTATCGGGTAGCTGGACAAATATGTTAAAGATAAATGGAAGAAAAATGTAAAACATCTAAGAAAGTATATCTACTTTGATTGTGCAATATAAGTTATCACGTTGTTAAGGTTAATCTTAACTACAGAAATCATGACTTTCAGTCCTGAATTACGTTGATAATTGCAATTTTTTTTGTTCCATCTTGTTCATCCTTTTGTGAGGCCAGGTGGATTCGAACTCCAGTACACGATTAGAGAAAAGGAAGTTCTCACCAACATGGCACTTATTGGAGGCAGCTGAGTGCAATTGTTGCAAGATAGATTGTTGAATTTCAATAGAATGACAGCTTCAAGAAGTTATTACCGCTAATGGTGCTCCCAAAACTGCGAACGTTGCCAATGCAGCAACTTTGATGGAAGTTGGAGGCTGCACATATCCCAAGGGTGAAGCCTTCCCTGCAGCAATTGTAATTATTGCAGTACTAGCAAAACAAAAAGTCATCAGTAAATTTGCTAAGCCCCAAACATATCTTGTTTGTACCCTTCGACAAACTGGCTCTATCAAGAGGGATGAAACTCCCAGCACAACAGCATTGAGCATCAGACCAAAAGCCCCCATTCTAACACCAGCATGGTAGAGGACTTCTTTTTCAATGCTTTCTGAATTAGGCTCCCCTCTGTATACCTCTCGTCCCATCCAATCTGTGTCAAACAATATGAACGGGAACCATGCAAACCATGCCAATGCTGTGACAAGCAGAATGTACCACATTGCCCTAGGGAGGTCTCTGAAAGTGCTGAGCAAATCCCAAAATAATGTTTCTTGAACAATTTCCAATTCCTCTGAATCAGCTTGATTTTCACTTTCATGGGTGCAACTTGATGTACTGGCATCCGAGTTGCTGAACATCTTTCCATTCTCGTTTGCAATAATAACTGGTGTTTCCTGCAGTAGTGGTGTAGTGGGGACACTAGTGAAAAGCTGGGGATTTTGACTCATTGCTGACCAGGGAATTTCCTGAGCAGCAGTCACACTTAAAAATGTCGTCAATAGCAACAAAATCACATCAACTAAAAATGCAGACTTCAAGTTGGCACAAGCCAAATTACATGCTTCTGTAAGCGTGAAGGGAAAAATTTTGGGCCAACTGTCGAAAGAGCCTGCAGCAAAACCCAAGACGTTGCCAAATGCCATGAAGAGTGAGAAAAATGCATTTGCCCTCCTTGTTCGTCGTTGATCCTTTCCTGAAAATCTCAAATATAATCAATGAATTGCAGGCCGTCAGGTATTTGCACAGAACATATCACAAGAGGAAACAAGAAAACACAGTGGTATGGAGGAAGACAATGAAGTGACAGGCCCAAAGTACGCAGGAACTCCTAATGATGAACTCATATCAACCCTAGGTTCCCATAAGAAAGATCTAGAAGGAGAGCAAAAATGCAAAAGCAGAGATATGTCAATCACAAAAGATTGAGTCTATTCTCAAGACAGCCCAACTACGAATATTCATTCCTTCAAGATGTTCTTCATAAATCATTGGTAGGCCAATCTTGATCAAGAGGTAAGGAAATAAAGATGTAGTGGACTGCAAACAGATTCCGCTAAAAACTGAAAGGAAACAATGAATTGCAAGAGATACCTGTGAAATCTGCCAGGAGCGCTCGGCAGGGACCTTGCAATGTGTTGTTCGCCAGATCCAGTATCCAGAACCCAATTACGAAGATGGTAATGGCACGAACTCTTGTGCTCGAAGAATCGCCCAGCATATATCCTATGTCCGCAGCAAAACCAATCAGCACCACTGCGACCACCACCAACATTGCTCCAATCACAATGAACGGGCGTCGTCGTCCCCATGAACCTGGCCAATTATCGCTGTAATACCCGACAATGGGCTGCACAAGTATCCCCGATATGGGACCGCAGAGCCATATGTAGCTTGCAAATGTGTGCGAGATGCCAAGCTCCTGCACGTAGGGAGTAAGCAGAGAAAGCTGCAACGCCCAACCGAATTGAACACCAATTGCTACACATGCCACCCTCGCCAGGGCTCTGAGCGGCACCCTATTCTTACCCTTGTTCAATATACAAATATTGCTATCCGTCCTCATATCCTATCGTTCCTACACTTATGACAACATTGATCACTATCTTCCGGTTGTTTTTAAAGGCAAAAAATCGTTCAATCATGAAGATGTATACCTCCTGATTGCGCCCAATCTCGACTGCGAGGTCACCTTACCTGACTATCTTAATTGATAGAATCTGAACTAATCTGCGCTCTACGGAGTGCAATATATCTCTGCCCAACATCTCACAGTTCATGCATCAACAGCTCCCAATTATAAAGTGCTACTTTTCTCCGTGTAGTCTGTACAATTCATGCATCAGCAGTTCCTTGAATTCATTGATGATGGGCTGTTTTTCAGTTCCTTCAATTCATTGATGATGGGCTGTTTTTCTCTTTAGTAGACTGTACAAAAAGCCAGCATCTCTCCATATCTGTTTCCCTTTCTCCTTCTCTCTCGGGGGTGGCTTCTTTTGATGGAAGAAAGCCAAAAGTAACAAGAAATGAATGAACTATATATACAGAACGAGAGAGAGAGAGAGAGAGGGGTGACGGAGACGCTGAGGTATTGCCACGTGCAAGTTAGGGTTTGTGCAAGTTAGGGTTTAGGGTTCCTGGAATAAAATCTGAAAAAGAGGTTAGTTTATGTAAAATAGGACATGCATTGAATTGCTTATATTCCATACCATCACTTTTGCTTTTCTTCTTTCATAACAAAAGCTTGGTAACCCCTAAACTCCCAAGAATCATCCAAGGGAGGTTTCCCTCACTTTTGCTTTTCTTTTTCCATAACAAAAGCTTGGTTACTCCTACACTCCCAACATCATCCAAGGGAGGTTTCGGTGTTGCAAGAAAAGGAAAGGAAAGTGGCAAGCCAGTGGAAAGTGCTTGTGTGCAAGCCATTGAAAAGGTTTTTGACTTTATTTAGTTCTTTGGTGGTCTTGTAGTTCACTTTTTGTTTAGCAAGTTATGGTGCATATGAATAACATGTCAAGGAATGGTCACTCCAATAACAACATGTTACTTCATGAAAACACCTTGTATGAGGTTGTCCAAAAATGGTCTAGTTGTTGTGATTATTTTTTGGATGTTATGGGAAGACTTGTATGATTATTGAAGGAGTGACTCTCAATGTTCAAGTCTCCCATAATTGTTGGTGGTATGTTTGTGTGTAAATCTTTTAAAAAGTAATTCAAGTTGTCTAAAAAATGCTCTATGTTGGAGTTTAGTTTTCACTCTATTGCAAGTTATTAGTCAAGAAATAGATGTTGTTTCGATTGAAAAATGCTCTAACAATTGCATTATATATAATTTGTGTGCTAAAATAATCTGATATTTGGTTCTCATTGTGATTTATGGTTGTGCCGACAATATAATTGCCTAAAAGTTTTTGGTAAAAATAGGTTGTGTGATTGTGGCTTCAACTTTCTTGCAAGGAGAGGATGTTTGAACTCTTGAGATATCAAGCTCATGTTTCTATATGGATACTATCTTTAAAAGTCGAATAAGAAGGTGTGTCTTTGAACATGTTCGTTATAGGAACTCGTTATTGCCATTTTGTATAATTGTAATCATTCCATTTTGACATTTATGTATGTGTCAATTTTGAAATGTTGATTCTAGAGTGGCATTGTAAAGTAAAAGCTTTTGATATCTCATATTCTAGATAGGGTTGTGTATTTTGGACAATGTTTTGTAAATTGATTTAATTGAAGTTGAAATTGTTGCCATGTGCACGATGTATTATGTGTGCAACTATAGGTTGTATTGGAGATTGTTTTGAGTGTTTATAAAAAAGACGTGTCTAGTTGAAATTTTTGATGATTTAATAGTTTAACATGGTGACCAAAAAACAGAGAAATGACCTAGACATCTTCTTCTTCCCCTTTTTTTTTTTTTGTAGAAATTGTCAATATTCAAAAAGGTTGACAAGTTTATATGTTGTAGCATTAAATAAAAACTTCATTTTCTTAATTATGACAATGTAACCAAAAGAAATTATTAAATATTCTTCATGTAGTCAAATTTGAGTATACAAAAAATTTAAAAATTTACAACATTATTAAGTTCATGTTTTTAATAAGTAGTTATGATGTCAAATATACTAACTTTCCTAAAAAATTTAAATTTTGTTGCTAGTTATGAAGTTAATATCCATAATATTAAAATTTTATTTCATCTTAAAAAACTAAAGAATACTTAAAATTACATAAATTTTTGAAATTGTACAAAATCTATGAAATATTTTTTCTAGATAGTTCTAATTATCAACATGCATGATGTTAAAAAACTCGAATAGTTTAAACTTACTTTAAACTATATAAGATTTCATAACTTGCATTGTCTTCCTCAAGAAACTTTCCAAGAGTATCATTTGCAAGAGTAGTGTCTCAAAAACTATAGAGCATTTTCATTTGTAAAGAAAATGTCTCAAATAATGTGTGCTATTTTTGTAGTATTTTTACAAGAATGAACAAAAACAAAAAAAAAATATTTTCCATCTATGTCCATCAGTTTGTCAATGCACAAATCATTACAAATATAAAATGATTAATAAAAATAATAAGTAAACAATATACGGTTTTTGTAATGCCAACAAAATTAGACACACAAATATTAACATAATAGTAAAAGTTTTAAATAAATGACAATGTAAAATAAATAAATTATTTTTCATTTAAAAGAGTACAGGCTATGCAACCGTAAAAAACAATGTAGCGGCCTTGGTTTGAAATTTTTTTACAGCAAATTCAATCCCAATCAATCCTAAAAGTGATGGAGGATGCACAAATAAAAGATCTAGATCCAAACTATGAGCTAGCCTCTTTGAAAATGAAGTCAAATTGTTTCAACTTATGAATAAAAATGTCATGCTTACTTCTAGCATACTCACGAGTAAGTACATATGACAAACACCTTTCATTCCATACTTTAGAATTCAAATGGACTTTATTACAAAACTCAGCAGATGAAGTACAAAATGTACCCCCATTTCCAACTTTCCTTTCCTTGTCCACAAAAGCATTGATAGCTCCATCTTTGCTCTTGTGGCTCTCCTTGGAATAGTTGAAGCTCTCAGATTTTGCTCCTCCTCTTGATCAAGCTCCTCCTTGATCTCAACCATATCTTTGCCGATATGATTCTTATAGGATTCATCATTCAATATTACAAACATTGTGCTCTACCATTGCTCTTTGTGCTAGCAAAATGTACATCCAAATGAATCAACTTAAGAGGGTGAGTGGTCTTAGTGACAGTGTTAGAGAAAGGCAACCTATGTGCTTTAGCCAAAGCACGTGCTTCACAAACCTTTTCCTCTTTTTCCATGGATATTGGAAGGCCTAGAGCAAGCTCCTCCTTGCACATGACTTCCATAGACTTGGTGTTGATGTGACCAAGCCTCTTGTGCCACAAATCATTTGTGGTCATCTTGTCCTCCTTACTATCACAAATTGGTTAGGATCAACAAAAGCATCAAGCTTAAACAACCTCCCAAACCTTCTTCCTCTTGCTATGATCTTCCCATTTTTCTTGATGTTGCATACATTAGTAGAGAACTCCACAATGAAACCATGATCTAAAAGTTGGCCAACACCAAGCAAATTCTTAGTGATGCTAGGAATGAAGAGAACACCGTCTATCTTAGTCTTCTTGGAGGATCCTAAGCATAAGGGAATGGATCCCACACCTTCAACTTTACATTCATGATCATTTGCTGTAAAAATGTACTTTATAGGTCCTACATAAGATGTGAGTTGAGAAAAATACTCCCTTTTACCCGACATGTGGGAGCTAGCCCCACTATCTATCCACCAAGGATATTCACCTTTGATATTTGATGACGAAAAGGTTGACATCATGAGTGAGTCCTCACGATAGCTCTCTTCCTCCTCTTGTCCAATGTTGGCTTGGCTTTGATCTTGCTTCCTCTTGAAGCATTCTGAGGCATAATGCCCCATCTTGCTACAATAGTAGCACTCTATCTTAGATTTGTCCTTCTTGGGCTTGACTTGTGATGATGAGGATGTGGATCCTCCTTGATCTCCATTTTGCTTGCTCCCTTTTGAATGCTCCTCCCTTGGTCTTTGCTTTGCCTTTGCTCTTGAAAAATAAGGCTTTGTCATCACCATCATTGATGGAGAGCCTCTCCATCCTTGATTTGATATGAGCCTTCCTACTCTCCTCGGCCATCAACACACTTTGAAGGTCTTCAATTGTAGGCAAGTTTCCCATGATGGCATAGCTTTGGACAAGGTTAGTAAAATCACTACATAAGCCATTTAAAACTATTTGCACAAGCTCATTCTCTTTAATAGGTTCACCAACATAAGTAAGCTCTTTGTTCAAATCTTTTACTCTCAAAACAAATTGATGTCCACTCTCACTCCTCCCTTGGAAGCATTGAAGAACTTGGTTCTTGAGGGAAAGTAACCTTGAGGTATTCTTGGACTCATAGATCTTTTGAAGATTCTCCCAAGCCTCTTGGGCCTGAGGTACATGCTCCTACTTCTTTGAGCAAATCATTTGCAACATTTATCTTAATACAATGAAGTGCAAGCTTGCACCTTCTCTTGTATTTAGTTGCTTCTTGTGGATGGATTGGCTCATCTTCCTCTCCATTCACAATATCCATCAAATCTTGCATGATAAGGATGGATTCCATTCTTAACTTCCAAATTGAATAATTTGAAGAGTTCAATCTATCACTAGAATCCAAAAGATAGGCACTTATGGATGCCATCTTCAATGATAAGGAGATAGATTCAAAGAGACAAGATAGATTGTACAAGATATGATCACTACTAGCTATCCCACTCTCTTAATCACTCTCTGATTTCTCAACAAGATCTAAGGTGATCTTGAGCTTGATCTATCTTCTAGATCCAAACTTACTATAGATTTGATCAAACTAGTCTCCTCCTTGATCTCGACTTCACAAGAAGGGTGAATCCACCTATACTGAACCAAAGCAGCTTATAACACAAAAATGTCTTACAAATAAAGCCTCTTAAATTCAGGTTGAATCACATTGACATATTCAATCACAAACCTATCCAAAACCGAGTAGAATAGAAACACAATTTTCACTAGTTTTGCATTTCTAGATGAAAACTCATCAAAACACTTGATCTGAACCTAAAAGGTGTATTTTAGGACTTTAAGAAGCCTAAGAACGACCTAATTAAGCTCTCGAATGGCTGATCCAAACTTCTAAAGAGTGGTGGCATTCAAATCCTTATGAAAATCTCTACTAGGAGACATGTACTCCAAGATTCAACTCATAAGAACTTTCTAATTTGGTTTGGTTGAATGGAAATGGGTCAATCTCGGTTCCTGCAGCTATAACTCAGCAAAACAAGTTCCCTTTGATCTATTATCACTCAAATGAAACCATATTTGAAGGTACAATCACTAGATTAGCAACTAGTAGCAAGAGCAAAGCTAATACTACTCAAATCTAGGATCAAAGCTTGAGAAAATCAAATCTAAAGCTCACTTTTGATTAGGCTCTGATACCATGACAAAATTTTACAGCAAATTCAATCCCAATCAATCCTAAAAGTGATGGAGGATGCACAAACAAAAGATCTAGATCTTTTGTTTGTGCATCCTCCATCACTTTTAGGATTGATTGGGATTGAATTTGCTGTAAAATTTTGTCATGAAGCCAGTGTCCTCGCACTTATTACTCTACATGTACAGTGTATTGTGGCGGGGCCCACTTGGTAAGCTTAGCCAGTAGTACTTTAGTGGCGGGACCCACTAAGTGCCCAATAGTATGCCCCACCTAAATAGGTGACGGTCCCACGACACTTGCTTGTGCTTGTTGTGGAAGAGGACTGTCGGCACGTTTATTGCTGATGATGGAGTGTGTCAAGAAAAGCATGGACAACAATTGCTTACATAAAACTTGAGGCTTTATTCGATGATGAGCCTATCCTGAACTTTTCAAGAAGTGTTGGGGAAGATTGGTAGTGACTAGTACTTGCGTAACCGACTACCGTTGATGGACATAGCAATTGTGTCCCATCCAATGTTTCTAAAGTCACTGCCCCTTACGATAGGATGTCCGTGATGCGATAAGGGCCTTCACCAGTGAACTTTAACTTTTCTTTGATTGCCTTTGTCTTGTACATGAGGACCAAATCTCCTTTTTGGAGATCTTTCTTATGAAGATGACAATCATGCCAAGCCTTATGACATGCTTTTTCTGCAGCAAGACCATGGACTGCTAACAAGTGTGTTTCACACAACTTGTGTAGCGCTTCGTGATGAAGATGAAGCGATCTTGTATATTCCAATCGTTGCATTGTGGCAATGCAAAGACATTAGGGAAAATATGGGCTCAAAATGGGCCCTTTAAGAAATTTTACTTTAGAGAGAGGTTACGTAGAGAGAGAATGAAAACCGGTAACTTCTGGTCGTCGTTTTCCGAGTTTTCGGGCTTTGCCCGACGTTTAAGTAGTATGGTTAACTTCAGACAATAGCTAGTTAAGTATGAGATGTATAGCGGATTACTTGGATATTGTCAAAGGTTGTGTGATATTGGAATGCATAGCATATCTTGTCTTAATCAACAATAACAGTTTGCTCATCAACAATTGCAAAGTGCAAATCAACAATTGCTTCATTATGTGCAACACACTAGTGCTGAAAACAATGCACTCAAGAATGCTATGTCAGAGTTGAATGCTACTGTCACTACTCTTCATGGATCAAATCAAGAAATGTTAGAATCCATGGAAAAGTTGCGATCTGAGAGTTTAAAATCTGCTGTTGATATAAAAATTATCAATAAGACAATGATGAAGAGAAAAAGAAAGAGAGTACAGATGAAGAATATTGATGACTTATCTACACATAGTGGCAATCAAAAAAAAAAATTCAAGTATGTTGTCATATAAACTGTTTATTTGATTTGTATATGTCATTTAAGTTTGATTTACACTTGATAACATGAATTATTTATTTATTAAACATAATTTGAGTTTCATATGTTTGTTGCAGATCATGTTTGGTGGAAAAGAACTATTTAACAGATCGTTCATGCATTGGATCATCTTTAAGTCATGTTTTACCAAGAAATTCAGCAAAGGAAATGATAAAAAATGTTCGGTTTGAAAAAATGAAAAATGAAAGTGTAGAGACTGTTCTGATTAAGGTTCAATCATATTTGGATGCAAATGTGATACAAGATGCATGTGATGTATCTGGAATTAGCAGAAATACTTATTCTACTTTTTTCAGAATAGTTAAAGAAGCTTTTTCCCAAGTGATGGTGAAGAGTATTTATCTTCCACGTCCATATCAGGTAAGATTAGCTAGAAATTTTTATAATGATGGAATGCTCAAAGTAGTTGGCCAACCACTTCATATAACTTACGTATACAAATTAGAATATGGTGAGCTCAATTACAACGATTGCAATAATATTTCTAAAATACATTATTCAATTCTATAAACTAGACGAACATCAAGTAAATGGAATGATCATTATTGTAATTAAATTGGATGAATCTGAAATCATCAAGGGTCAAAAGTTGGAACGAGTGAGTGTCACTTTGATGAACAAAATTTCAGATACAAATGATTGAACGTTTAGTGTTCAATCAAAAAATCACATATGGTGGTTGGCAGCATTTCAGATATAAATTTCAATTTCATTTAGAATATCTTTATTAACAATTCATACCTTGCCAGTTTTTATTGACATGTCATGCATTACTTGTTTCTCTACAGGTCTTGAAAGAGGACCATAAAATACTTTCATGGATATTTTCAAAAACAAATTATGGCGAGATTATAAAGAGACATTTGGAGGGTGAGAAATTTACAATCGAAAACCATGGAAGTTTTCAAATTCAATGGCACCTTGCAGGGGATTTGAAAACATTAAAATGTATGTATAATGTCTCTCATGGGGCAACATCAAAGCATCCATGTCTTTATTGCATGAAGGATTGCTACAATATGAATTTGGGACGATCAACAAACACTGGCCCAACACGAGAAGCTGAAGATCCAAATATGAAAAATGTTCTACCAATTCCATTAAAATATGTTCACATATGCACATTGCATGCTGAGGTTTGTATTATGAAAAACTTATTTACCTGCATATGCACATTGCATGCTGAGGTTCGTATTATTGAAAAAACTTATTTACCTGCATATTCTCTTGCATGGAATCATAAACTGGAGTCTGTGGCTAAAGCAACAATTAGGAGGTTGGAAATAGTTCTGTCAAATGCAAGACTACATAAAGGGAATGTCACGATTGAAAACAGTGACAGACTCTCCGGGAGAAAAAGAAACGTTCCTAATAAGCCATCAATTGGAGGTGCTAAAGCAAGAAGATTCTTATTCAATCGCACATGCAAAGAATCAAGTGTCAGATATGAAATTTGGAGAGAAATTGTTCAAGCCACACAAACATTGGAAGGAAGTAATTGAGTGGAAAAGGAAAAAGTGTGGACCAACTTAGACAAACTCATAGGTGTTATTAGGAAAGAAAACCTATCATCAGAAGATATGAGGACTTTGCAAAATCATTGCACCACATTTGTAAAATCTGTACATGATTGTTGGGGAAAAGACAACGTTACTCATTACATGGTGCTAATCTATATCATTATCTGGTACTTTTCTCATTTAGGCTTATATTTTTGCCTACTGATGTAACTAATCAAAACTATTGTTTGCAGCACATTTCATCATGCAACTTATTTTGCGAAGGAATATGGGAGCTTATGTATCTGGTCATCACAAGGCATGGAAAAATCTCATTGGCAAGCAAGGGGAGCATTTCATAGAGCAACAAACCATGGAGGACACAATTCAAGAAATAAATATTTAGTTCAACTTTTTCACTGGTTTTATAGAAGAGCACAATTTAGATATCAAGCTAAAAACTCGCCAAGTATTACGATATTTCAAAAGGCATTCAAATTCATTACAAAAGAGAAATCCTTGTAGTATATCAAAAATCTGTAGAATGTTCATTGGTTTGCATGCTGATCTGTGAATGAGCATTCTTGGCTTGCATCCATGTAGAATGTAAGTGGATTCAAGAGCGACGTCCCTGAGTTATCCTCTAACAAGCAGGACAAAGAAAAATACTACAACGAAACTTTGTTTCCTTCTGCCTACAGAAAATTATTTAATTATTATCATCATCCTCTTCAAGATTCAGACGGATGGTATTGTCATGAAGGAATAATCTCCTTTCATATGGATCCAGAAATTCTAAATTTTTCTCTTGCTCATATCAATGTAACCCGAATAAAGGGCCATTGCAGATGATCTTTTCGTAGTCTCATTGGGAGTATAATCCAATATCTTAATAGCCAAATCTCTTTTCACAAAAATTATTTTATATGTTCCTCTTGCGTACTTATGGCCTCCCAAACAAACTGATAATGATTTGATGGCCATAATGACAGTGGTTGCATATGGATTAAAAGATGAATGATATATACAAATCTCATTATTTTGAAAGTGTTTCAAATAATGAGATAGAGACACATCTTTTCTCTCGGCTGATACACCACGGACGTCTCCATGTCTCATACCAAAGGCATCTATTTCAATAGCATCCTGTAAACCAGAAAAGAAAATAAATTTAGAATTATACATAACACTACAAACTCAATAAGAAAACTGAACAATATCAATACCAATATAATATCTACGTACCAGATCATAATCATCGTAATCAACAACGTTTGCTCTACTAATGTCATGTCCTCCAATGGCCTCTACATTTTCGGAGGGGATATATCTAGGCCTTGGGGGATATTTTTTTTGGAATTCCAAAAATTCCTCCTCTTAGGCAAAGTTTTTTCATAGGCTTTAGATTTTTCAATCATGGCCTCCAAGGCCTCATTGCCAGATTTCCAATTGCCATCTTTATCATAATCTATTTCACTTTCAAGGTCATCATATGAGTAATCAACAATGTCAGAAAATTCAGATAAATTTTGAGCAAAAATTGACAAGATTTCATCCTCTCTCAAATTCAAAACATCTTCTATATCATTAAATGAAATATAGCTTTCATTATTTATAAAATATAAGGGAACATCGAGTAGAGTTAATTGATTAACAGGAGTTGCAGATGGAAGAAAATCAGAGAGGATTATAGAACGAGGGAGAGTTTTTTGATAATCTGAAGTCATAGATGCTTCAGCTTCAACCCCTATATCAATATCTGCATCATCTACATCAACTGGAGCAGGTGTAGATGCTTCGATCAATGGAACAGTTGAATCAACTAGAATTTCAACAGATATGTAAAAGACAAAAGCCATTCCTTTGGTTATAAGACGACATATTCTTTTGTGGTTATCACAATATATATTTCTTTTAAAATGGTCATGCAAGTTAGAGTACTTTCTATTGTGTTTATGCTTAGAGGATGGTTGGGAATGCACAAGGTCCTGAAAATGAACGAAACAAAAACTATCTATATCCAAAACAGGAGTACTAATAACCTGAGAAAAATTATTAAAATAAGATATTAAATTATAACGATTCTCATAAACTAGCTTATCGATATCCAAGGGAGCAAAAAAAATACTATCAAAATACTCTAATTTCTCAGATGGAATGTCACTGGCATTAAAAAAATCAAAAAGTTTGTTATCTGAGGACATGGAGGAACTAGCCATATTGAACCTGATATCGGTTCAACACAACATAATGATATCGGTAGAGGACTAAACAAGAGTGCACGTGTTGATCTGATATCACTAAGACGATATTGAAATTTTCTACGAGAACACGTCAGAAGTGGGTGATATCGATTCAGCCCGCCTGAATGAATCCGACCATGCAATGTTTGGGAAGGCGCGAATCAATTCGATATCGTGAGATAGAAAGAAAACAAAAAGACTTGGGAGTTCAGAATAAAAGATCACGGAATTGAAATATGGCAAGTGGTGTCCATATTTATAGCCAATTCATGTTGATCACAGCCATACATTTGTCAAGTAAGGAATTGAGAAACACAACCTATATTTATCCACCAATCAGAGTAAGACAAATTTGTACCTAGTCTCTAGCTAGATTCAATGAATCATCATTAGGCCTAACCCTAGAATCAGTACCTGCGCCGAAATACATTAAATATTCAATCGATAGCCTCCTCGAATAATTATTAAACAAATAATAAACAAATGGTGAATGGATATTATTGAAAAACGTGTACAAGGAGAATTATTACAATCTCTCGTTCTATTTAAGCAGAATAAAGACGAGATTTTTTCTTTTGAGATAATGTTCATTCAGAACATTTTCATTAGTCGTTCATAAGGCGCTCCAATATAATTCTTCTGTGTATGAGATATCGGATCAGCGCGCCTGGTGGAAGATGGTTATTCTCCATTTGGACTGCGCACGTCAAATCGCTATTGCAGGAGCAAATGTTTTTTTGAAATTTTGGAAACAATTGGACCCCATTATGCAAGCTCAAAGCTTGATTTGGTAAACTCTTCATACTGTCCAAGATTACACAGAAGTTATTGAGTCAAGCTTTGATCATTCATATTCAGTCCAATATCGGTTCAGCATGTGAGAATATCACTTCTGATTTTCAAATGCTGTATATGCGCGTCGATTAGCTATCGGGTGAAATATTGGATATCGGATCGGCGCGTCTTTAGTAAAGACAATGATTTTTCACTTGGACTGCGCGCGTCGAATCGCTATTGTAGGAAATGGGATCTCACCTTATCAAGTTTTGTTTGGTAAGAAATCCAATGTAAAAAAATTTAAAATCTTTAGATGTATTTGTTATGTCCACATCCCTTTGAAGACAAGAAGGAAGGAAGATGCTAGCTCCTTCAAAGGGATTTCTGTTGGCTATGGAGAAAATAGCAAGGGCTATAGGATATATGATCCTATACCAAGAAAGTAAAGGTAAGCAAGGCTGTACTTTTTGACGAGTCACAATTTGCTAAAAGCTTGTCTAATGGATCTAACCCATTGTGCATTAAAGATCTTGAAAAACCCGAGGAGGATCTTAGCAAACCCAAGGATGGAGACAAGGATCCTAGTCAAAGGGGGCCGAGAAGATCATCAAGAAGCAAGGCCGAGCCCTCAAGGCTCACCTTTGTGGACAAGGGAAAGCAATAGGAAGACTCTACGTCTTCTACCTCTTACTCCTTCTTAGCTACATTGCTTGAAGAACCATCATCTTTTGAAGAAGCATATAGATCTAAAGTTTGGAGAGATGCAATGCAAGTAGAGTATGATGCATTAGAAGAAAATCATACTTGGAATCTTGTAAATCTTCCAAGAGGGGAGAAACCACTTGCATGTAAGTGGATTTATAGAATAAAGTACAATCAAGATGGATCTACTAGTAAGTACAAGGCTAGGCTTGTTGCTAAAGAATTTCTTCAAGTAAAAGGATTGGATTATGAAGAAACATTTGCACCTATAGCTAAGCTTGTAGCTATTAGATTAACCATTGGCATTGCTACCATTGTTCAGGTGGAATCTCTACCAAATGGATGTGACAAATGCTTTCTTAAATGGCTTCTTAGAAGAAGAAATCTACATGATGCAACCCGAGGGCATCATCAAGGTTGGTGAGGAGAAAAAAGTGTGCTACTTAAGGAAGAGCCTATATGGCTTGAAGCAAACACCTAGAGCTAGGTACTCTAGGTTGCATGATTTTCGATATTCCCTTGACTTTGTACTAAGTGCTTATGAACCTTCTTTATATCTCAAATGTAATGAAGGAAAGATGATCATTTTGGTGCTTTATGTTGATGACATCATTATGACAAGAAATGATGATGAAGGCATAAGCAAAGTAAAAGTTGATTTATCTAGTGAGTTTTTGTCCTACACTACCCATTCTGCAAGCAAACTGTCCTTTTGCCAAGTACAGTACTGACCTACTCATCTGTATTCTGCATTATGTCTCGTAACTATGCTGAATCTTCTAATCCGGTTCCTCCACGACTAGCACAAAGAATTCCACATATTGATGCACCAAAGTACTATGGAGAATCTGACCCAGTCCGATTTCTCCAAGACTTTGATAATGCATGTCGTTTTTATGGAGATACCTCTGAAACTGAGAAGCTACGCCTATTTCCTATGGTACTCTATGGCACCGCCAAGGAATGGTACTTGAATCTTGAAGCTCCTAATCTTGCTTCTTGGACCACCCTCAAGGACACTCTCATTAAGCATTTCAAACCATCCAAATTGACTCAGAGCCCATTCATTCAGATTACCCACATCAAGATGCGTCGCGAAGAGTCTGTTTGAAACTACGTTGAGCGTTTTAAATGTCTCAAAGTAGAATGTGTTGATGAAAATATCACCAAACGTATGCCCTTTGAAAGCAAAACCCTTGAAGGTACCGAAGTTTGGGGAGACTTACTACAAGCCAATATCACTTTTCACTTCCATGTACTCTGGAAGCATGCTGGCCAGTGGAAACAAGAGATCCAATCCAATACCACCACCACTACTGACGAGTTGCCTAAAATGCCCTTACATCTAACCAATCCACTCAGCAAACGAGGCAACATCAAAATCCCAGCTACACATCATCAATCCCGTGAAGTTTTAGCAGTACTCGATGGAGGTTCCGGGGTTAATATCATTTCCACATCCCTCATGATGGAATGGAATCTAAGAGACAAGCTAGCCAAACCCACTTGTCAGCTTCGGATGCCTGATCAAAGTGTGGTCTGACCTACCAGTTTCCTTCCACACATGCTAATCAAATAGGAGGTCTCAAGTTTTATGTTGATCTCGTAGTACTTGATATTTCCAATAATGTCTATTCTTATGAATTACCAATGCACGAGTTGTTCATGACTGGAGCAAAGGCCGAGTCACTTTTGGAATTCATGACAATTCTGTCACCATTGATTCAACGGATAAACTCAAACCTGCACGCATCCATGATGAAGGATCCTCAACCACCAATTCAGTATTTGAGCCATACCAGTCCAGTTACGAAAAAGGTCATTATGTTAAATCTACTGATATCATAAACTAGAGTCACAGTCTAGCTACCATTGATTGTGTGAATGCCGATTATTGTGCTCAGCATCAAGATAATTGTACCTCTCCACTCCCGATCGATCACGACCAATTACCTAATCTGGATACACCTATCATCAATATCAATTTTATTGATATTCTTCCACACCATGATGAATTGCTAAATGTTGCATGGCTACCTACTAATGAATCAGACAATTTATTCATTGATGACGAGAATGTCTTACGAATTCAGAATTGCCCAAAAGATATGGACATTTCTGATATTCAGATTCTCAACTATATGGAGGCACTCCTACTTAGGACCTATCCGCAACATACTTCCAAGGTGGAACCAGTTGCCAAGGTTGCAATTGAAAAGCCTGAGACAAAATTCTACCGTCCCAAACGTCCACACTATCCATGGAATTCGTGTGAGGAGGAGACTATCTTTCAAATTGAAGACGAGATCCTCCATGACATACCAATTGTCCCTCATCCACACACCTCTCCACCACCAAAACCTCAACCACGTGGTCATACTATGAAAGAGAAAATGAAAAACCCACTTCAAATTCAACCGTCGGGTGACCTTACCATTGTGCGAAAAGTTCCTGAGATTACCTCTAGTCCTACACCAGTCCCCGAACATTTCCAAGCACCATCTTGGCAGGAGAAAGGCAAGGCCCCCCTCGAATCTCCAGCACATGATGTTCCTACATACTTTAAGGACTATATGATCGAGCATGTCAATCCAATTACCCCAAGCTCAACGTGAGCCAACTGGTAATTCACCCTACGAAGGCCCTACACAAACCATAACCCTTTCCCTGAGTAAGCCCAATGAAACCAACGAATATCTTGTCCACATCGGAGCTCATCTCAATCGTGAACAATGCAGACGGCTTGAAAAGCTCCTACGAAAATATCGACATGTCTTTGCCTGGACCTATAAAGACATGAAAGGTGTCTCACCCCAAGTAGCTGTGCATTGTATCCCGCTTAAACCGGGTGCGAGACCCACTGGAGTCGTCCATACAGATGCAATCCCATCTAAAGATAAAGAAGAATTACAAAGCCTCTTAGATGCGGGATTTATCTATGAAATTGAGCATGCTGAGCGGGTCTCCCCAATTGTCATCGTCTCCAAGAAAAATGGAAAACTCCGAATCTGTGTCGATTTTACAAAACTTAATGCCATCACTGAACGTGATCATTTTCCATTATCTTTTGGAGAATCCATCTTAGAAAATCTAGCAAGAGATGAGGCTTACTCCTTCTTAGATGGCTTTAGCGGATACAATATGATCCAAATCGCTGAAGAAGATCAAAACAAAACCGCTTTTGCCACAAAATGGGAAACCTTCTGCTGGAGAGTCATGCCCTTTGGTCTTTGCAATGCCCCTAGCACCTTCCAATGTGTTATGCAAGCGGCCTTTTCTCAGCAGATGGGTGATACCTTAGAAGTTTACTTGGACAATTTAGGAGCACATTCCGAAGCAATACGCCATCTGTCTGTGCTCGAATTTTTTTTTATCCAATGTCAATGCTTGGGCATCTCTCTTAATCCTGAAAAATGCCAGATTTGGGTAACCCATGGTATTGTGTTAGGACAAATTATCTCACAAAATGGCATTGCCATTGACCCTGAAAAAATCCTTATCATTCAAAAACTTCCAGAACCACGTATGATACGTGAAGTTTACTCTTTCCTTGGCCACGCCAACTACTAGATGCTTTATTTTTTATTTTGCTAACAAAGCACGCTTATCTACAAAGTAGTTGTAGTTCCCAAATGGACAGATGAACAACGCATCGCCTTTAATCAACTCAAAGAAGCCCTTACCAATGCACCCATCCTCCGGGCTCCTGATTAGTGCATACCGATGCATCCAAGTATGCCATTGGAGCCGTGCTCACCCAACCGGGAGAATTAAAAAAAGAACTACCCAATCCATTTTCTTAGTCAACAATTTATACCTGCTGAAGTCAAATATACCCACTACCGAACGTGAAGCCTTGGCAATGGTATATGCGGTTCAGAAGTTTCGCCATTATTTTCTAGGAAAAGTCTTTGCATTCTTCGCTGATCATCAAGCACTGTTGTATCTCATCAACAAGGCCTGCACCATAGGCCGTATTACTAGATGGATCCTATTATTGCAAGAATTTGAGTTTAGGATCGTGGTTCATAAGGGAGTTCAACATTTTCTAGCAGACCATCTATCCTGAATCCCTAACCTTACTACCCCTGATCAAGGCGTCAACGATTATTTACTAGATGCAATCATTTTCCAAGTTGACTCTACACTTGTATGGGCTAAGGAAATTACAGAATATTTAACTTCAGGGCAAATGGATCCTTCCTTCTCTAAACCTAAACAACGTGCGTTGGTCCTCAAAACTAAACCTTATACGTTAATTGCAGGACAACTCTACAAGCAAGGGTTAGGTGGAATTATCCGACGATGTCTTACTGAAGGCGAAATACCCTCTGTAATTTTCCTCACTCATGAAGGTATTGGTGCAGGCCATTTATCTTCTGAAACAACTGCTAAGAAAATCCTCTTGGCCGGTTCTTGGTGGCCAACACTCTTCAAGGATACGCACAATTACACTAAGGCTTGTGATGTCTGCCAATGCACAAAACGCTTTAAAAAAACAGACTACATGCCTTTACACCTTGTAACCACTGATCAAGCTTTCCAGAAATGGGGAATTGATTATGTCGGACCTATTAGTCCTGCTGCTTCACACACACAATTTTGTTACATCATAGTAGCTACAGACTATTGCACCAAATGGGCTGAAGCAAGAGCTGTTCGCAATGCTGACGCTCGTTCTACCGCCAAATTTCTCTATGAACAGGTTATAGTTCATTTTGGATGTCCTCTAGAGCCTATTAGTGATAAGGGTACACGTTTTCTTAACTTTGTCATAGTAGATCTTCTTTCCAAATTTTTTGTGGTACATCGCAAAAGTTCCCCATATTATCCACGCTGCAATGGCCAGGCAGAATCCACCAATGAAATCCTATGTGGAATTCTCACCAAAATCATCGAATTCAGCCGATCTGATTGGGAACTCAAATTCCATGCTGCTCTCTGGGCTTATCGCACCACCCGAAGCAAGCTACAGGCTTAACCCCTTTCCAGCTCACATATGGCCAAGAAGTCATTATGCCTGTGGAATTCCATATCCCCTCCCTTCGAGTAGCCTATAACCTTGAGTTTGATACTCATCAAAATCTAGCAAATAGGTTATTCCATCTGGAGCAACTCTGTGAAATACGACGGATCAGCATTCATGCCCAACAAGTCCACAAATGACGACAAAAAGCATGGCATGATCGATCATTGAAACTTAGAGATTTTCAAGTTGGAGATAAGGTCCTGCTATACCAGGCCAAACCTGTCAAAGGCAAACTGAAATTTTCTGGCCAAGGACCTTATGTCATTAAAAAAATCTTTGCCTCTAGATATGTACAACTCCAAACCCTTCAAGGCGATATCCTCGACACTGTGGTCAATGGGAGCCGATTGAGAAAGTACATGAACCCTATTTTTATCTTGATATGTATTAGTTGTTTTCTTTCCTACTGTTTTTCTTTCTTTTTTATTGCCTGCATGCCATTTCGACAACACTTTTGTTGTGCTTTCTTGTTCAAACCATCAAGATACTATCAGATCAGGTATACCAACAGTTTTCTCTGAGAAAACCTCAAAAGTCATTAGTTTCTGAAGAAATTTTTTCACAACATCTCAGATAGAATTTGCCTGACCCCTTTTTGATAGTGCACGATTCATTTTTGGCCTCTGCGAATTCTGTCTCAGAGACAAGAAATTTAAAAAGAAGTAGTTTTTTTTCATCAGATATCCACTATCAGAATTCGCAGACAATTTTCTGGAGCTCAAAATGATCCTCACGATTTCTCTACTATCTTTGCGAATTTTGATCAAACACATTTTTGCACTGTCAGACGTTTTTTCTCTTTTGGCATAAAAACGTCAATTGCAAGAATTTGCGAGCCCTCAAAACGTTGTCTCAAAATTCACGACCATCATTACCAAATCGTGGACACTGAGGACGATTTTTGAGTGAAGTTGCAAATTTCTGCCAAAAAAAGTCTATATATAGTCCTCCACCTGTTGTAAAGCTGACTCGGGTGCACCCAGCGTGCCCTGTAATACTCAAAGGGGTGACAATCTCTGAGGTCCCAGAGCAAGTTAGAATGTCAAGGTCTGAGCCTCCGGCCTGTGGTGAGCCAGTCAAGTAGTCACAAGTCATGAGCTAGCTTTGGAGCTCGAGTCATGGCCTAGTCAGGAAAGCAAGTTGATTCGGCCGCCGAGACGGCTCCCGGGACCCATGTCCAGGAGCTACACTGATTCTGCCAAGCTTGCCAGACTTAATCAGCAAAATAAAAACTAAGTCCTAAAAAGCGTGCTTTAAAGCACTATGTTTCAACCCAGAGGAGGTGCGTCGAATCACAGCAGAACTATAGTGGGAGTTCGGCAGATAGAAACTTGGGCAGCTCAACCAGCGCCAGGAATCCAGTCGCCAGGTGTCAGCTCCCTCTACCAGCATGAGCCAGGCACAATGCCAAGCATGTCTTGGTGGCCCTGAGACCAGTCAGTTTATGTATGAATGTAACCTCTTTCAAATCTGATAAAGTTGATCCTTTCGGTATTGCCTCCAGGACTGGTCCAAGTGGCAGGACCCTTACTACAACCTTTTTGCGTTGCTGGTGCCTAAGGGTCGTTGTCATCGACATGGGGCTTGCCGCTATGCCAATTGGTCAGTTTGGTGACACTATGCCTTGGGTTTCATGTGTGGCTTGTCTTTGCCTTTGGTTACCTTTTGGGGATGGATTCTGAGTTGGCTTTCGGGTCGGTTGGGATTCTAGTTTTCCTAAGTTCGAATGGTTAAGCTTGTTATGTTTCTGAGTTGGCTTTTACGTAAGTGCATGATGGATGAATGTTAGACTTAAGCGCGTGTTGGGAAAACCGCTCAAGTCCCAGCGCCCTTTGAGGCGTCGGCGCAACATGTGGTATCAGAGTCGACTAGCCGGTCAGCTATGCAAGTCTCACAGGGATGGCCTCGTTTTGGGATTTGTCAGGACAACCGTTGCGCAAGGTGCTGCCCACAGTGTAAGCATGGGTGCGTCCACAGTCGGGGTGGTCGGCAGAACAGGGGACTTGATGAGTCAAAGTGCTGCTCTCGAGGTGTAAGCACAGTTAGTTCCTGCGGTTCGGACCTGGCGCCGTCTGCATGTAGGACAGATGAGGCAATGTGCTGCCATTAGGTTGGTGAAAGCACGGTCTATGCCTTGTGGGGTGCGGGATGACATATTCGAAATGTACGGGTTAACTGTGAAAAATACAGATCCTAAGTGGATCTAAACTCCAAGATCATTGGCTTGAATGCTTGCACTCCAAACTACATAAGCTAGGAATTGGCAACACATTCTATGCTACCTAGAATGCAAAGAACTTGATCAAAAAGCATTTATCACAAATGGAAACTTCCATAAACATCAAGTGCGGCCCAAAATAGCATTATACAGTCCATAATACATCAGCCTACCACTTTTGGAAAGCACCTAAGATCATACACAATAGCTTGAAGACAATACACACAACAATGCTCTCAATGGAGGAAGAAACAATGACAATGATCTATTGATCTCAATGAAGCATACAAAAGGTTTCTCCAACCTGTTCTCCACGACTTCCCTACTATTTATGGATGAGGAAGATGACTCTCTCTCCTCTCTCTAGAAGGTACTTGACCCTAGATATTCCCTATATAGGAAAAATAGCTAAAAATGGCTTATATGACCAAAATACATTAAAATGGTCTCATTTTGAAGGGTATGAAGTTTGACACTTCATCATACTGAAAAAATACAGTAAATAAAAACATTGTGGCCTGGTTCACACGTGCAAAACTCCAGAACCAAAACTATTTACAATTTTAGCCAATTTAGGCCTCAAACTAGCTAGGAAATGTTGACAATTTTCACACTCCCTCTTCAACATTGGATGCTAGTTTCAACATAGTCTTTGAGCACATTCCAAGATTAGATCTATGCATTAAATATAGGTCCTTTCCCAATGGTTTGGTGAAGATATCAGCCACACACTCCTTTGAAGAGACATGTTGAAGCTCCACCTCTTTGGCAATGACTTGATCTCTCACAAAATGGTGAGCAATCTCAATGTGCTTGCTCCTTGCATGAAAAACAGGATTGCTTGCCAAGCTTTGGGCTGAAAGGTTATCACAAAGTATGATTGGAGTCTTCTCTGGTTCCAGCAAGTGAAGATCCAATAACATCCTCTTGATCCAAAGAATCTCCTTGGTGCATGTTGTTAATGCCTTGTACTCGGCTTCGGTGGAAGATAGAGAGATAGTTGGTTGCTTCTTTGATAGCCATGAGACCACTCCATCTCCAAGATAGATTGCAAAGGCACTTGTTGACTTCCTATCCATTTGATCACCTGCAAAATCTGAATCTGAAAATCCACAAAGGTTAGGTGTAGTACCTCCATACAAGATGCCAAAATCTCTAGATCCCGAGATGTATCTAAGTACTCTCTTTCCTAGCTTCCAATGAGCCTCACTAGGATCTTGCATAAATTGACTTAGTTTACCAACCACAAAGCTTAGATCAGGTCTTGTGATGGTTAACCATATAAGAGATCCTATTAGCTTTCTATAGAGAGTAATGTCCTTGAAGGATCTTTCATTACTTCTTGTAGTTAGCTTTACATTTGATTCCATAGGAGTAGAAACAACTTTACAATCTTCCATATGAAACCTTTTTAGAATAGAGTTAACATACTTTTCTTGACATATGAATGTAGATTTAGAAGTTCTAATAATCTCTATTCCTAAGATATAATGAAGTTTACCAAGATCTTGAATTTCAAACTCTCTTTTGAGTGCCATCTTGATTTCATCTATATCTAGATTGTTACCACCACTTAAGATAATGTCATCAACATAGATCAAAAGTAAAGTGATATCATTTTCATTCAATCTAAAGTAGAGAGAATGATCATACTCACTCATAACAAAGTTTTGAGAAAGTAAGAAGGAATTGAGCTTAGCATACCAACTCCTTGGTGCTTGCTTTAGCCCATACAAACTCTTTTGGAGATAGCACACATGATTAGGCTCATCATGTGAAACATAGCCCTCGGGTTGCTCCATGTAAATATCTTCTTCAAGATCACCATTCAAGAAGGCATTAGTAACATCCATTTGCCACATATCCCAATCATAAAGAGTTGCAAGAGAGATTAGGATTCGAATAGTTACCATCTTTGCCACGGGTGCAAAGGTCTCATCATAGTCAATACCATATTCTTGAGCATACCCCTTTGCCACCAACCTTGCCTTGTACTTGTTGATTGATCCATCTTGATTTGTCTTGATCTTGAAGATCCACTTACAACCAATTGCCTTCTTGTCCTTTGGAAGCTTTACCAACCTCCATGTGTTGCTTTTGATGAGTGCTTGATGCTCATGATCCATGGCTTGGATCCATTCCTTCTTTTGAATTGCTTCACCTACACAAGTTGGTTCATCAAAAGAGGTAAGAAAAGCAAAGTTAGAGTTGTCCACCACTTGCTTTCCTTTTTCATCATAGGTTAGCCTTGATGGCTTAGCCCTTTGCCTTTGAGTCTTCCTTGAAGTTTGCTTTGGAGTGGCATCTCCATCTTCATCCAAGACATCTTGCACATCATGATGATTAGTAGGCACATCAACATCAACATCAACAACATTGGAAACATTCTCTTCATGAAAGATGACATCCCTACTTATGACAACTTTCTTTGTAGAAGGAATGTACACTTTGTAAGCCTTGCTTACTTCACTATAGCCAACAAACACACCCTTCTTTGATGAAGGATCTTCTTTAGTTCTATCATCAAGTGTGATATTGACAAAACATGTACATCCAAAGATCCTACAATGCTTGACACTCGGCCTTCTACCATAAAGAACCTCATGAGGAGTTTTACCATCCAAGGAAGCACTTGTCCATCTATTACATAGATAGTTAGCACATGCTAAAGCTTCCCCCCAAAAAGACTTAGCAAGATTAGCATGTAGTCTCATTGCCTTGGCACATTCACAAAGGGTTCTATTCTTCCTCTCGGCCACTCCATTCTATTGTGGAGTCCTAGGACTAGACATCTCCCTCTTAATCCCATGTGCTATACAAAAGTCTTTGAACCTATTTGAGGTGTATTCCCCTCCATTATCAGATCTTAAGCATTTGATCTTTGTATTGAATTGGTTTTCCATTTCATTCTTGAACTTGACAAATGCAGCAAACACTTCATCCTTACTTTTAAGAAGATAGATCCAAGTATACCTACTAAAGTCATCAATGAAAGTTGCATACATCTTTGCCCCACCATTGCTAGTTGTACTAGAAGAATGAATATCAGAATGCACAAGTTGAAAAGCTTCTTTAGATCTAGAAGTAGATCTAGAATAAGCAAGTCTATGAGATTTGGACAAGGCACAATGTTCACAAACACTATTGTTTGCAACAAGACTTTTAGGGAGACCAAGAACAAGCTCTTTCTTTGCCATTACCTCCAAAGATTTGAAGTTGGGATGGCCCAACCTCTTGTGCCAAACTTCTTGGTTTGTCAATTGCTCCCTAGCCATACATCCTTCATGATTAGAGATCACACATGCATCAAGCTTGAAAAGTTTACCATGCCTCCTACCTTGAGCAATCAAGGATCCACATTTACTTATCAAACATGCATCTCCAATGAACTCCACATCAAGTCCTTTGTCAATCATTTGACTTACACTAAGCAAATTCTTAGTGATTGAAGGAATGTACAAAACATTTTCAAGATTTGCTTTCCTATTTGTTGAAAGGGAAATAGGAATAGTGCCTATGCCTTTGATGTCACATTGACCATCATTTGCAGTGTAGATGATGTTACCTTCTCCCTCATAAGACAATAAGGATGTAAAGTATTCCTTATGTCTTGTCATGTGAGATGAGGCTCCACTATCAATCCACCAAGGATCATTATCATCTATGTTGGCTAACAAACTTGAAGTCATAACAAGTGATTCACATGTGTTATGTTCTTCCTCATCTATTGTAAGATTTCCTTGCCTCTCTCCTTGCTCTCTTTTCTTCTTATAACATTCATTTGCAAAATGACCTTTTATCCCACAATAAAAGCACTTGAACTTTGACTTATTGTTCTTAGTAGAAGAGGAAGAGGAAGAGTGATCATCATGATCAAAGTTACCACCTTTGGACCATTTCCCTTTGCCTTTACCTTTGCCCTTGAATTTGCCTTTTGTGAAGAAAGCCTCTTCACCTCCACCTTGCAAGGATGCACCATCAAGCTTTGATTGCAACCTATGTTCTTCAGCCAATAAGATTTCTTGCAAGTCAACCACACTTGGCAAGACTCTTTGAATGGCAAAACTTTGCACAAGGTTAGCATGTTCATTTAGCAAACCATTCAACATAACTTGGACTATTTCACCATCTTTTATGTTCTCATCAATGCATGCTAAATCATCACTTAGGGACTTAACTCTCAAGATAAATGCATGAGCACTTTCACCCTCTCTTTGCCTACTAGAAAATATTTGTCTCCTTAGGGTCAATACCCTAGATGTGGACTTTGATTCAAAGAGCTTCTTTAAGGCATTCCATGCCTCACTTGCACTTTGACACTTTCCAACTTCCTTGAGAAGTTCATTTGTAACATTCATTTTAATGATATGAAGAGCCCTTTTGGCCTTCTTATCAAACCTTTGTTGCTCTTGAAGTGTGAGAGGTCTCTCTTCAATTTCTGCAACTATGTCCATGAGTTCATTCAACTCAAGTAAGGACTCCATCCTCACTTTCCAAGTAGAGTAGTTTGATGAACTCAACCTTTCACTAGACTCTAGCATGATCCCACCATTGGAAGCCATGATTCTAATGTTTCTTCAACTTTTAGGTTCTGTCCTAAAGCACTTAGCACTCACTTTTCTCTCAACAAATGATAGATAAAGAGATCTATGAAGATTTAGGACCCTAAAACACTTCTATCTTGAACCTAGATGGTTTCCAAGCATAGAAAGGAAGATTGAAACACATGCAACACTTTGCACACACTAAGAATGGATTACAAAATCAAACCAACCTGAACACACTCTTGCTTAAGCTCTCAAACTTTCCAGCAAGTGACCAAATCAAGTTATGGTGTGAAGAGTTACTTGCATTCTTAGAAAATACCCAAAACTAGGATGCCAAGATTACCTAGTAATGAACAAACTTGATCAACATATGATCAACACACTAAGATATTGATTCAACCTGTAAAACCACATGTAAACCACACTTCTAAAAGTTTATAAACTCCAGCAAGTGATAAATACAAGATTTAGAGGTGAATGAATGAGCACACTTAGTGAATCACAAGACTAGCTTCACTATCTTGTCAAATCTTGGTGTTTAGATGTAGATCTAAGATCACTTCACATGAGAATGTTCCTCAACCTGTTAAGAACCTGAAAACACACTTGCATAATGGTTAACACCTTCCAGCAAATGCTCCAATCAAATTACATAAGGAGAGTTACTTACATGCTCAACAAAGTACACCAAAATTTATGCCAAAATTGATGACAATCTTTACAATATGCTCTTCACAATGGAGCTTACAATATGTTCACCCAAAAAAGGGGATCTTTCATCCAAATGGGAGCTTTGCTCAGCCTTTAGGAGAATTACAACTCACTCAAAAGAGCATTTGTCATCCACTTAAGGAGAAGTTTCATCCACTTAAGGAGAGTGTTCATCCAAGAATGGAGATTGTCAACAATAGGATTGAAAAGAACATTGTTAGTATTGAATATGCACAAGCCTCACAATCACAAATGATTAGGTGTTATGATCTGATCCAAAATAGTTTCTTTTCAGCCTCTGATCTTCAATAGACCTGAAATATGCTTTTGATCCACAAGTTCAACTCACAAAACAAAGGTTAGTAAGATTTGATCAACAAAGCAATGCAAAATCATGCTAGAACTTGATCAAACATCCAAATATCACCAAAAATGGAATACTTACTGTAAATAGAAGCCAACCAGCTCTGATACCATGTGAAAAATACAGATCCTAAGTGGATCTAAACTCCAAGATCATTGGCTTGAATGCTTGCACTCCAAACTACATAAGCTAGGAATTGGCAACACATTCTATGCTACCTAGAATGCAAAGAACTTGATCAAAAAGCATTTATCACAAATGGAAACTTCCATAAACATCAAGTGCGGCCCAAAATAGCATTATACAGTCCATAATACATCAGCCTACCACTTTTGGAAAGCACCTAAGATCATACACAATAGCTTGAAGACAATACACACAACAATGCTCTCAATGGAGGAAGAAACAATGACAATGATCTATTGATCTCAATGAAGCATACAAAAGGTTTCTCCAACCTGTTCTCCACGACTTCCCTACTATTTATGGATGAGGAAGATGACTCTCTCTCCTCTCTCTAGAAGGTACTTGACCCTAGATATTCCCTATATAGGAAAAATAGCTAAAAATGGCTTATATGACCAAAATACATCAAAATGGTCTCATTTTGAAGGGTATGAAGTTTGACACTTCATCATACTGAAAAAATATAGTAAATAAAAACATTGTGGCCTGGTTCACACGTGCAAAACTCCAGAACCAAAACTATTTACAATTTTAGCCAATTTAGGCCTCAAACTAGCTATTTGATAACAAATCTAATGCATCCTTAGAGGTTTTTCATGTGGTAACATGGGAGAGTCGGCCAGATTGAGTGTGATACATGCTAAGGCCTTCTGATCCTTGAACTTCCATGCCTTTGCTTGATCAGCATCTTCTGGTTTCAGGTTAGCACCTTCTACTACATCCCAAAGATCTCTATCTATCAACATCATCCGGAGTTTTAACTTCCAAATATAGAGATTAGATCCATTGAACTTCTCAATGATTCTAGTTCTGTTGGATGATGAAGACGAAGAGCTACCAATGTGAGACATGTTAATAATAATACAAATAGAACAAACTTAATCTCTCAGATTATTTGAACTAGGCTTTGATACCAATCTGATGGGGCAAGGGAGAATGGAGAATGTGAGCGGAGAAGAGAGCAGGAATATTTGCGGAACAGCTCTCCTGCTACAATGGGCTACTAGATGCAAAAACAGTCTAATAGATTTTTTAAGCTAAGTGTAGTCACAGCTTAATCGTTCTATTGCCCAACAGGATCGGAAAAATTAATTCATACTCACAGAATGAGTACAGTCCACCGAAGAGATTAGAAATGGTTTGAGGTATTACTATTAATCAGATTTCAATGAGAAATTCAAATCTAAAATAGATCGAAAGAGCAGTATGACAGTGCAAGTTCCTCAGGCGTCAAAGACAACCATCGTCTGAACAAAAACTGAGTTGTCATAGACATCCGTGTTCTAATCAGAGTGAGTGAACAAATGTTATCAAACAATAATGAAGTACATTCAAATCACAATAAGCGTTCATCTACATTATACACAAATAGAAAAGTGTACTAGCTCCTTTTTTTTGTCGTAATTTTTTTTACATGCTGAAAAAAAGGGTGTAATTTTTTTTATATGCACCTTCCGGACGAAAAGTGCTTTAAAAAAAATTACGACAAAAAAAACATTAAAGAAAGTAAAAATTGATTATACGGCAGCTCCGCCCGAGGAAGGGCTACCGCCCTTGGGAAGACGCACTTTCTAGGCTGAATGCCCTCGAAAAGTGCCCATGCATAAGGTGCGTGTTAAAAAAATTTACGGCAAAAAAATCATTAAAGAAAATAATAACTGATTTTATGGAAAGGAAGGACACCTCGGGGCATTCTTCCCGACGAACGGTTACCGGCTACAAGGCCTCGGGCGGACACGCCCTTCCTTGGTGAAAGGAATGTTGCATTTAAAAAAAAATTATGACAAAAAAACCATGAAAAGAAAGTAAAAACTAATTTTACGGCAAGAAGGACGCCTCCACCCAAGGAAGGGCTACCACCCTTGGGAACACACCCTTCTAGGGCTGAATGCCCTCGAAAAGTGCCCATGCAAAGGGTGCGTGTAAAAAAAAAATTACGACAAAAAAATCGTTAAAAATAAATAAAAACTAATTTTATGGCAAGGACACCGCGGGGCATTCCGCCCGAGGAAGGGTTACTGGGCGGACACGCCCTTCCTTTGCAAAATGCCCTAGAAGCATGCGTGGGGCGCTTAGAAAATCAAAGTCCCCAAAAGTTTTGACGGGCTCCAAACCCACGCACACGCACACCCACACGCATAGACATTTTGAGAGGTTTAGTTTAGTTTCAATATACAAGTAGTACTTGCAAGAACTGTAGAAAACTTATGGGAGAGGTTTAGGTTAGTTTCAATATATAAGTAGCAGTTGTAAGAACCGTAGAAAACTAATGGGATAAATGAGCACGTGTCAATCAAAGAAGCTTGGGCAGAGCATTGAGCAGCGTTTAGGGAATAAAAAATTAATTTTTTTAATTAAAAAAAAAAACCAGTGGATGTGATTGAGTTGCGGCAAAAAATCTTGCATTTGGAGAGAGTCTCTTAGCATCAGAGGAGAACATGGCACCCGCTATCCTTAGTAGCAATAAATACAGATAAATGAAAGCCAAATGATTGGAAGTAATGTTCGGGAAAGCCGACATAGTTCAAGAATGGCACCGGCATCTTTTCTCAAAAATCGGCATGACAAAAATTGTACAGGATTTTTCATGTCATAAATCTTGGGTTTTATAAGGGAAAACCGGCAAGTAAGATTTTGTCACTCAATAGACGCCAAAGAACTTTTTCACATATCGATTTTTGGAAGGGAAACCTCAAAGACTCTTTAAATTTAAAATTGGAAGTATAGAGATAGTTAGGAGGAAACACCCTTCAACATATGGAAGCAATGATCTTCCAGGTATGTCTCGTAGCCTTTCTCTTGCCTTTGCTTAGGAATTGTCCATTCTTTTTGGCAAGCATCGCAGATCTTCAAATGGTTTGTAGCAAGTTTTGATGGTATGATCATTTCATTTGTCTGTGCACTCCTTTTGGCAATCTTTTTTCTTCATGTTCGGCTTTTGTTTCTTGTACTAGTGATAAATTGCCATTCATCTGATAGTATCTTGTGGGCCTTCATGCTAAAGAGTATCTGTTGAGTTGATTTGGTCCACATCTTGGCACAATGTGTCATATAGGTTTTACTAGATAATGATATTGGTTACTTGCTGATGCTCTCTTTTGTTTACTTACACTATAAATTCTAGTTCAAAGCCCTTTTTTTGCATGTTTAAGTTGACTATGCGAGAGTTTGTTTAGGGCCTAGGCATTTCTTGGATTCATGCTCCAAGATTTCTCTTGGATATCCTTAAAAACTGGCTTCAAAGGACCAGCAGCAACTGCCAGTTGCTAATAAAAAAACTCGAGTTTTACATTGTATAATTGCTGCGCTACAACAATGTGACACAAAAGGTTGCTACTAATTATTAGATCCACTCGACACTTCAGACACTTGTGATGCGTTTCAGTTCTCAGGCACATTGATGCACAAGGCAGGAGTACAAAACATCTGGAAGTAGGCATGCATTTTTATGCCCTCAGTTTTCTATGTTGTGTTGTGTAGATAAAATCCAATTTTACGTGAATACGGCGGCAAACTGGCAATTGCATCAAAAGAAAATGTCTGTTAGGTTTAGGAATCAGGATAATGATCACTACCTAAAGTACTCCAACAATGGAGAAAGTTGTACATACTACATACCAAACGGGATTAATTAAGGCAGAGGAATGTTATAAAAATTAGCGACGATGCCATCAAATACAACACCAAATCGGATCAATCGGCACAGTATAGGAATGGAGCTTCAATGGAACTGACAAGTTCTCAATCGATATCATTAAATATCTGAAGATCTTTTATAGTTAAGATCTCTTTTATATATACCTTTTCATGAGTAAAAGTTTTCAAAAGACTGAGAAGTCCTATATTCCGAGCACTGGATCAAGGCATCCGAAAATGAGATGTTCGGTGTTCATTGATTAGGCATGTACTTACTGAGTCTGGTTGCAGGATTTCGCTTCCTCCGGATGAGTCTGGACGCATGTCAATACCCCCTGAACTCGATGTCAAGATAACGTCTGTTTGAGGTACAAGAAGATCCAGAGAGGGTGGATCGGAACGATATTCTCCGTCATACAGACTGTAGAGTTGCTGGAGAACTCGCGCTGACGTAGAAGCAAGGTTGTAGAGCTGACTGATAAGATCTTCTTGCGATGCGCTGTACAGGTCAGGATGCCGGACAGGATCCAGATAAAACGTGTCGTTGTTTCCCTCCACCCTGGCGATTGCGAGGGGATTACTAACACTTAGAAGATCGCCAGCAACTACGTCTTTACAACTCAACACCCCTTCCATGCTTAAAAGGCATGCATTGAACCTTCACTGGACCCATGTAATCTGCACACATTGGTACAGGATCTAAAAAGTTTCTGAGGAAGTACTCGGAAAGATCAAACGACCCCAATCTACCCTGTTGTTCACTGCTGATGCTCTTCACCAACAGTTTCTGAAATTCCTCTTTGTCTGGGTCTACATTTATGGCAAGACGCAAACAGGCTGTGGCCTGATTGTATAGCTTTAATTGGAGTAGTGCTCTTGCTTTGCGATGTAAACTCTTCAAATGGCAATTATCAAGCTCCAGAGCCTTTTCCGCATCAGATAAAGCTTCTCTATACATTTGCTGTCGAAGAAACGCTTCTGCTCGGTTGGAATACGCCATCAATAGCGCTGAATTAATTGTGGTGTTAGCCGTTGAGGCTGAAGATTTTTTATTTTCATGTTTAGAGCTTTTACAATTTGCAGGCATGTACTTGTCGGTGCCATCGTCGCTGCTCTTTGCATATGTATCAGTGTCTTTTTGACAGATCGTTGTTTTCTGCTTCCTATCCTCACCTGATTGCATTTTCTCTGCCGCAATAATGCTTTTAGAGTACAAAGTAATGGCTTCTCTCGAATGTCCTTTGGCAAAAAGCCGATTCCCTTCCAACCGAAGGGCGTCACACTCAAGATCCGTTTTACAGCAATTCATGGACAACGGAGATTCGTGACCTGTTGTCAAAAAGACAACGTTTCTTGGATGATCAACCCGCAAGCCCACGGTACAATCTTTATACCTCTTGAAATAGGGCTCCTTAATGGCTACTTTGGAGCCTTCGGGAAAAAGAACTTCAACTTGTGAGGACCGCGATGCGGAAGGTACAGCATTGTAAATTGCCAGCTTAATTGCGTGACCAGCATCATCTTCTAACAATGTCATTACTGAAGTCATCTTGAATGCCCTTGCACAAAGAGTTCCGTAAAGAATAGACCCACGATGTATGTGTCCTAGCTTCAGCTCAGACATCAAGATAGGCCCGATCTTTTGCAACTGAGGGGGAGGATTCATCTCCACCACTGAGTGTTTCAGCTTGATGCTGAAAGATGGGTCTTCATCTGTGCCTTCCCCCTCTTCAAATAACTGCATCGCATTAAACACCGCAATACGATGAGCAGTAAGCAAGCCTGATTTATTAAACGTTTCGGAAGCACGGACTTCTTCTGTAGGAGGCACATAAGAAAGATTACTAAGAGCTGTGGAGCACGATCTGATCGATGACATGTTTTCCTGGAGAAGAACTCTCATCAATTTGAGTATTGGATCCAATGAATGAAATCAGCACGCTCCTGTCAGAGATAGGCAGCTAGAAGCAGAAGTGTTAAAAAACCTACTCAGAGCATTCATGCAAGTATACAGCCAATACACAAATTGTGACATTGTATTCATGTGTGGAGGTCAGAAAACAGACTGCAATGCAGAACTTCATAGCAACACAACCTGGTTACACAAAATTAGTGGTAGCAGGGTTGAGATTACAGAGAATATACTCAGCAGTACTCGACAGGTGAGTGTGTGCACAACAGAGCAAGGGCAAAATTCAGCAGCGTTTCCCCGAGCCAGCAAGCATTCCAGAATGAGGCATAAGAGCCCAGAAGCAGATACATAAGAGCCCAGAAGCAGATACATATACTGCCCTATATAGGCTTTCATGGTGTCAAAATCACCTGTCAACCTCACCACTTTAAATTATTTGTGCATGCCAATCTTTAAGTTGATATAGACAAAAAAAAGTTCTATGATGGATAGTCCACTAACAGTGCACCGTGGTCTGTGCCTTCCTCTGTAATGTGAGGAGGTGCAGATCACAACACCTCTTTGCAAACCATGGAATGCTTGAATTATGAATAGAGTAATGTTGATATAGCAAATGCATCCAAAACCTCCTACCAAATAACATCTCAAAAGGTGTCTTACCATCCAATACCACACTCGGCCACCTATTGCACAAAAAATTGGTACACAACAATGTTTCTCCCCAAAAGGTTTTAGGAATATTTGCACCTAACCTCGTTGCTTTGGCTTCTTCACATAATTTTCTATTCTTCTTCTCGACCACTCCATTTTGTTGTGGTGTCCTTGGACTTGTGCACTCCCTCTTATCCCATTTGCATCATAAAATGCTTTGAACTTGGTAAAAATGTACTCACCACCATTTTCACTCCTCAAGAACTTGATCTTGGTAGAGAATTGGACCTCCCTTGCCCTCTTGAACTTGAAACATACCTCAAACACCTCATCTTTGCTCCTTAGTAGATAAGCCCAACAAAATCCACTAAAATCATCAATAAGTGTCACATACATTTTAGCACCACCATTGCTAATTGTAGTAACTCCATGAATATCCGAATGCACAAGTCGAAAAGGCTTACTTGATTTTGAGGTAGATATTTTGTAAGGTAAAGTATGTGACTTTGATAAAGCACATTGCTCACAAACATGATTCATGCTAGTTAGAGATTTGGAAAGACCAAAAACAACTTGCCTCTTTGCCATTACCTCCAATGACTTGTAGTTGACATGTCCCAATCTCTTGTGCCATACCTCTTGCATTGACAATTGCTCCTTTTCCATACATCCAACTTGGTTAGAAACAACACGAACATCAAGTTTGAACAATTTACCTTGTCTCTTCCCTTTTGCAATCAATTCACTTTCCTTCTTGATCAAACAAGCATCACCATCAAACTCCACAGTGAACCCCTTGTCAAGCATTTGACTCACACTAAGGTGATTCTTAGTGATAGATGGAATGAACAAAACATTCCTATTGGTATAGAGAGAGATATGAATTGTGCCAATCTCTTGGATTGCACACTCATCATTGGTCGTGTAGCTCACTTTCTTGTCACCTTCAAATGCCATCAATGATGAGCAATACTCCTTATGAAATGTCATATTGCTGGAAGTATTTCTAGTGTGTGCGGTGGCTAGATCTACTTATGGGTGTAGTATAGGGATGTAGAGATTTGTCCACTTTTTTAGTTTCTACAACAAGCTTCAACGGACATATGGAAAGAATCAACAAGAATGAGAGCACTAAGGCTTACCCAACTAGTGCCCGAAATGAAAATAAAGCTAATTAGTAACAACAATAAAAATCCTTGCTAAGGAAGACCCAACTAGCAAGATTGCTAAATCCTACTTAACACCCAAAGGGAGAAGATAAGAATTGCAACTAAACTAAGTGTTGTAAAGCTACCTTTACAAGCTTTACTTCCGGCGCCAGCTATGTCCCCGGCGCCAGCAGCACCCCTGCTGCTCTCGGCGCCACTGTGACCAGAATCTAACCGGCGCCAAGTTCCTATGGCTGAAAATCTTTGATTGGTTCTAGCGGAGTCCAGAGAGCTCAGATCGATGTGCAATCACCTCACACGATCTAGGCATGATTAAAGGAAGCCTGGGGATCAATCAAATCTAGAGAGAGAAAATGACTTTCTAGAAAGAAAAAATCCTAAAAAGAGAAAAACGTGCTTTACCAGCTTAGGTAGAGTGCTTGGTATGAGTGGGGGTGCCGAATCACACCAATACTATAGGGGAGTGCGGGTTGCGACTCAGGGCGAGCTCCAACCAAGTCTCAGCCTCCCTTGCTGGATTGTTGTCATGGCTCTCGCCTTGGCATGCTAGCACCCCGGAGACTTCAAGACAACTGTTGTGCAAGGTGCTGCCCACAGTGTAAGCACGGGTGCGTCCACGGTCGGGGTGGTCGGCAGAACGGGGGACTTGATGAGTCAAAGTGCTGCCCTTGAGGTGTAAGCACGGTCAGTTCTCGCGGTTCGGGCCTGGCGCTGTCTGCACGTAGGACAGATGAGGCAGTGTGCTGCCATTAGGTTGGTGTAAGAACGGTCTGTGCCTTGTGGGGTGCGGGGCACATATTCGAACTGTACGGGTTAACCATTGATACAGAGATGCTGCTCGAATTCGGGTGTAAAGCACGGGTGGTTAGCTGCCGGTGCGGGATACCTGCCGATCGTTTAGCTATAAGGGCTATCAACCAAAAAGTGGTGGGGCGTGACTGAGGCAATGTGCTACTTAATGGTGAAAGCACGGATAGTTGGAGGGGTGTCCTATGTGGGCTGATTCCGTGATCGATTTGTATGGGCGCGACCAGGCAAAGGTCCGTTGGCAGGACCATCTCAAAGGGGGACCTTGTCTTTGTTACTTGTTAGTAAACCTGCCTGAGTGTCTTACTTGTATGTATTCGTGGTGAGTCTTAGTACTCGTGCTTTGCCTAGTTTGCATGATTGCTTGTGATACAAGGAGCTGATGGCTCGAGAAGGAACCTTTTCTTTTGAAGGCTGATACCATCAAACAAAGAGGACTACAGAATCTGTGGGGCGGATTTGCAGTTCAAGTACTCACACGTGAACGACAACGAAACGACTCAATGTTTGCAAAGGATGGATGGCTAGCCTGTTTCTTGGGTTAGTTTCATTTGCGACAACGCCCACCAGACGCAAGCAGGAAGTCAAAAGTTGGAAAGGGCCATTTCAGGGGAGATCTTCTATGGAGCAGTTGGTCTTCGTTTTGGGACGGCCACCTTCGGATCTGAAACTCACTGAGCATGGGCGATATCCAGAATTTGTGCGGCGGATTTGCAGTTCAAGTACTCGCACGTGAACGACAACGAAATGACTCAATGTTTGCAAAGGATGGATGGCTAGCCTGTTTCTTGGGTTAGTTTCATTTGCGACAACGCCCACCAGACGCAAGCAGGAAGTCAAAAGTTGGAAAGGGCAATTTCAGCGGAGATCTTCTATAGTAGTTGGTCTTCATTTTGGGACGGCCACCTTCGGAACTGAAACTCACTGAGCATGGGTGATATCCAGTAGCAGTTGGGTTTTTCCTCAAAGGGGAAAAAGACTAGGATCCTCTTCAGAGATTGGCAACAAGTTGGATCGAGCCATAATCCTAGCAGATGAGAAGCAAAGTGTTGGAAAGGCTTTTTGTGCGAAGAACTCTATTCTAAGTCCGATCAGCTGATTTATTAAGTGGAGGGGAACTATCACACACACCTCTCTCTTGGGGCAAATTTTGAATGAAAGTTGATCAAAATGGGAGCAGATTCAAGGTGACCTAGCCATACTCACACGAGGAGACTGGCGAACTTTGGACCTAATAAGTTGACAAGTTTTTGTTGTGGAAAGGAAAGTTTGTTATAGGCTTTCTCTGGACCAGCAATGATGAGGAAACATATGAGTACGCTGGCTTGTGTTACGTGTAAGGCAGCTGATTAATGAAGGAACTGTGAAAGTTGAGTCTTGCATGAGAGACTTGGTATTTCGAACGGACGCTAAGGGACAGTTCGCGTTGAGATCGGATTAGTGCAAACTCTGGGTGCATGTTTCTGTTTCAAAGAGAGCTACTTGAAGCCAAGCTCGATGTACACTTCTTGTTTTGACTGTGAGGCAACTAACCAGTGATGGAATTGTGAAAGTCAAGTTTTGCGCGACGGACATGGTGCTTCAAACAAACGCGAAGAGATAGTTCGGATGCGGATCAAACTGGTGCGACCCTTTGGCTTTCCACGAGGTCAATGGTTACATTTGGACTGATTCAAAGAGCTACTTCAAGCTAAGTGAGAGGTGCATTGCGGAGTACTCAATCTTCGCCTACCTTAAAGAGCCAAGATGGAAAAGTATCAAAATCAGGCTTGGACAAGGAGAGAAATCAAGGTGCAGAAGCAACAAGGCACGGAGTGGACCATAAAGTGGGCAATCAAACGATAAATCCTTCGGCTCAGGGAGTCTTGATACCTGTGCGGAACTGAACAAATCTGGAGCTCAGGGAGCTCAACACAAAGTGCATCAAGGACAAATCAGGAGCTCAAAGAAGTTCCAAAGTCGAAAGTCAGAAGCGACAGGGGCGAAGATTTCAAAGAAAGGCCTCTGTCACCAGTTAATAAGGTTCTCGGGTTTTACGAAAGCGATATCAAATCTACGCTTTTCCCAGACAAAGATATATTTTCAAGATATGTAATTTTTCAGTACAAAGAGCTGAGCCTCCGACTTGTGGTGTGCCAGCTTTAATGTTAATAAAAAGTGGCCAGTAAATTGAGTACTGTGCCAAGTAGCCTAAATGTATAGTTATTTTAATTGGGAGACACCTTTACTTTAATCTGACATCTGATGAGGACATCAGAGTTTATAAAGGTGGGGTGGATGTTGTAAAGCTACCTTTACAAGCTTTACTTTCGGCGCCAGCTATGTCCCCGGCGCCAATGGCGTCGGCGCCACTCTCGGCGCCACTGTGACCAGAATCCAGCCGGCGCCAAGTTCCTATGGCTGAAAATCTTTGATCGGTTCTAGCGAAGTCCAGAGAGCTCAGATCGATGTGCAATCACCTCACACGATCTAGGCATGATTAAAGGAAGCCTGGGGATCAATAAAATCTAGAGAGAGAAAATGACTTTCAAGAACGAGAAAATTCTAGAGAGAGAAAAATGTGCTTTACCAGCTTGGGTAGAGTGCTTGGTATGAGGGGGGTGCCGAATCACACCAATACTATAGGGGAGTGCGGGTTGCGACTCAGGGCGAGCTCCAACCAAGTCTCAGCCTCCCTTGCTGGAATGTTGTCATGGCTCTCGCCTTGGCATGCTAGCTCCCCGGAGACTAGGGTCGGTCACACACTTGAAATGTAACCTTCTCAGATTTATCAATAAAGTGGGATTTTCCTCAAACTGACTCTGATTACCTTCTGGGTTTCAGTGTTCGGTAAAAGCGCCAGTTGTAAGGCCGCTTTCAAAATTTTTAACTTGGCACATAGCTGAGGGTCGTATCCCGGGACGCCAGCGGTATGCCGTCGGGACCATTCGGTCCGTGGCGCCAGCGGTATGCTGTCGGGACCATTTGGTCCAAGAACTGGTTGTTTCCATATCTGTCGCGGGTTGTGGTTCTGAGTGTTCCTTGCATGAACGTGAATGGGTTAAGCTCTTGGGGAACGGGCTCTAACCTGTCGGCTGAGTTGGATGGCTTGCTTGGGTGGATGTTACCTGTTTATGGCTGTCCAGTCTGGCGTGGCGCCAGGTTGGCTTCCAGCGCTCGTGACGAAGCTTTCAGTTGGTTAAGTCTGATGTAAGTCAGACCGCTTGCTTGGAATGGATGTTACTCGTTTGTAACGAAGCTTCGAGTTGGTTAAGTTTGATGTATGTCGGGCGGCTTGCTTGGAGGGAAGTCACCCACGTCGGGACCCCCGATCTGGCATGGCGCCAGGTTGGATCTCAATGTTGGTTTTCGGAACTTCAAGTTGGTTAAGTCTGATCGTTGTTGGCGAGTTGGCTGCTTGTATGTCAAGTGGGTTTGGATGGCAAGAGTTGAAGACTGGGAAGCTAAGTCGTGGTTCCCGGCTCCCTTTGGGATGCCTGCGCTACATGTGGTATCAGAGCCGACTGGCCGGTCAGCTATGCGAATCTCACGGAAATGGCCACGGTTTGGGGTTCATCAAGACAACTGTTGTGCAAGGTGCTGCCCACAGTGTAAGCACGGTGTTGTAAAGCTGACTTGGGTGCACCCAGCGTGCCCTGTAAGACTCAAAGGGGTGACACTCCCTAAGGTCCCAGAGCAAGTTAGAATGTCAAGGACTGAGCCTCCGACCTGTGGTGAGCCAGTCAAGTAGTCACAAAGTCATGAGCTAGCTCTGGAGCTCGAGTCATGGCCTAGTCAGGAAAGCAGGTTGATTCGGCCGCCGGGACGGCTCCCGGGACCCATGTCCGGGAGCCAGACTGATTCTGCCAAGCTTGCCAGGCTTAATCAGCAAAATAAAAACTAAGTCCTAAAAAGCGTGCTTTACCAGAAAGCACTATGTTTCAAACCAGAGGGGGTGCGCCGAATCACAGCAGAACTATAGGGGGAGTCCGGCAGACAGAAACTTGGGCAGCTCAACCAGCGCCAGGAATCCAGTCGCCAGGTCTCAGCTCCCTCTACCAGCACGAGCCAGGCACAATGCCCAGCACGTGTTGGTGGCCCCGAGACCGGTCAGTCTATGTATGAATGTAACCTCTTCCAAATCTAATAAAGTTGATCCTTGGGGATGATTACCATTTCGGTTTCGCCTCCGGGACTGGTCCAAGTGGAAGGACCCTTACTACAACCTTTTTGCGTCGCTGGCGCCTAAGGGTCCCTGTCATCGACATGGGGCTTGCCGCTATGCCAATTGGTCAGTTTGGCGACCACTATGCCTTGGGTTTCATGTGTGGCTTGTCTTTGCCTTTGGTTACCTTTTGGGGACGGATTCTGAGTTGGCTTTCGGGTTGGTTGGGATTCCAGTTTTCTTAAGTCTGAATGGTTAAGCTTGTTACGATTCTGAGTTGGCTTTTACGTAAGTGCATGATGGATGAATGTTAGACTTAAGCGCGTGTTGGGGAAACCGCTCAAGTCCCAGCGCCCTTTGAGGCGCCGGCGCAACACACGGGTGCGTCCACGGTCAGGGTGGTTGGCAGGACGGGGGCTTGATGAGTCAAAGTGCTGCCCTTGAGGTGTAAGCACGGTCAGTTTCCGCGGTTCGGGCCTGGCGCCGTCTGCACGTAGGACAGATGAGGCAATGTGCTGCCATTAGGATGGTGTAAGCACGGTCTGTGCCTTGTGGGGTGCGGGGTGACATATTCATGATGACCACCGTTCGTTTAGCTATAAGGGCTATCGACCAAATTTGGTGGGGGCGTTACTGAGGCAATGTGCTGCCTAACGGTGAAAGCACGGGTGCGTCCACGATTTGGGTGGTATGCTGCCGATCGTTTAGCTATAAGGGCTATCAACTAAATTTGGTTGGGGCGTTACTGAGGCAATGTGTTGCCTAACGGTGAAAGCACGGGTGCGTCCACGGGGGTGGTATATTCAAGGATAGCTGCCATTCGTTTAGCTATAAGGGCTATCGACCAAATTTTGTGGGGGCGTTACTGAGGCAATGTGCTGCCTAACGGTGAAAGCACGGGTGCGTCCACGATTGGGGGGTACGCTGCCGATCGTTTAGCTATAAGGGCTATCGACTAGATTTGGTGGGGGCGTTACTGAGGCAATGTGCTGCCTGACGGTGAAAGCACGGGTGCGTCCACGGGGGTGGTATATTCAAGGATAGCTGTCGATCGTTTAGCTATAAGGGCTATCGACCAAAAAGTGGTGGGGCGTGACTGAGGCAATGTGCTGCTTAATGGTGAAAGCACGGATGGTTGGAGGGGTATCCTATGTGGGCTGATTCTGTGATCGATTTGTATGGGCGCGGCCAGGCAAAGGTCCGTTGGCAGGACCATCTCAAAGGGGGACCTTGTCTTTGTTACTTTTTAGTAAACCTGCCTGAGTGTCTTACTTGTATGTATTCGTGGTGTCTTAGTACTCATGCTTTGTCTGGTTTGCATGATTGCTTGTGATACAAGGAGCTGATGGCTCGAGAAGGAACCTTTTCTTTTGAAGGCTGATACCATCAAACAAAGAGGACTACAGAATCTGAGGGCGGATTTGCAGTTCAAGTACTCACACGTGAACGACAACGAAACGACTCAATGTTTGCAAAGGATGGATGGCTAGCCTATTTCTTGGGTTAGTTTCATTTGCGACAACGCCCACCAGACGCAAGCAGGAAGTCAAAAGTTGGAAAGGGCAATTTCAGGGGAGATCTTCTATGGAGCAGTTGGTCTTCATTTTGGGACGGCCACCTTCGGAACTGAAACTCACTGAGCATGGGTGATATCCAGTATCAGTTGGGTTTTTCCTCAAAGGGGAAAAGACTAGGATCCTCTTCAGAGATTGGCAACAAGTTGGATCGAGCCATAATCCTAGCAGATGGGAAGCAAAGTGTTGGAAAGGCTTTTTGTCCGAAGAACTCTACTCTAAAGTCCGATCAGCTGATTTATTAAGTGGAGGGGAACTATCACACACACCTCTCTCTTGGGGCAAATTTTGAATTAAAGTTGATCAAAATGGGGGCAAATTCAAGGTGACCTAGCCATACTCACACGAGGAGATTGGCGAACTTTGGACCTAATAAGTTGACAAGTTTTTGTTGTGGAAAGGAAAGTTTGTTATAGGCTTTCTCTGGACCAGCAATGATGAGAAAACATATGAGTACGCTGGCTTGTGTTACGTGTAAGGCAGCTGATCAATGAAGGAACTCAGAAAGTTGAGTCTTGCATGAGAGACTTGGTATTTCGAACGGACGCTAAGGGACAGTTCGCGTTGAGATCGGACTAGTGCAAACTCTGGGTGCATGTGTCTGATTCAAAGAGAGCTACTTGAAGCCAAGCTCGATGTACACTTCTTGTTTTGACTGTGAGGCAACTGACCAGTGATGGAATTGTGAAAGTCAAGTTTTGCGCGACGGACATGGTGCTTCAAACAAACGCGAAGAGATAGTTCGGATGCGGATCAAACTGGTGCGACCCTTTGGCTTTCCACGAGGTCAATGGTTACATTTGGGCTGATTCAAAGAGCTACTTCAAGCTAAGTGAGAGGTGCATTGCGGAGTACTCAATCTTTGCCTACCTTAAAGAGCCAAGATGGAAAAGTATCAAGATCAGGCTGGGACGAGGAGAGAAATCAAGGTGCAGAAGCAACAAGGCACGAAGTGGACCATAAAGTGTGCAATCAAACGATAAATCCTTCGGCTCAGGGAGCCTTGATACTTGTGCGGAACTGAACAAATCTGGAGCTCAGGGAGCTCAACACAAAGTGCATCAAGGACAAATCAGGAGCTCAAAGGAGTTCCAAAGTCGAAAGTCAGAAGCGACAGGGGCGAACATTTCATAGAAAGGCCTCTGTCACCAGTTAATAAGGTTCTCGGGTTTTACGAAAGCGATATCAAATCTACGCTTTTCCCAGACAAAGATATATGTTCAAGTTATGTAATTTTTCAGTACAAAGAGCTGAGCCTCCGACTTGTGGTGTGCCAGCTTCAATGTTAATAAAAAGTGGCCAGTAAATTGAGTACTGTGCCAAGTAGCTTAAATGTATAGTTATTTTAATTGGGAGACACCTTTACTTTAATCTGACATCTGATGAGGACATCAGATTTTATAAAGGTGGGGTGGATGTTGTAAAGCTACCTTTACAAGCTTTACTTCCGGCGCCATCGGCGCCAGCTATGTCCCCGGCGCCAGCAGCGCCCCTGCTGCTCTCGGAGCCAATGGCGCCGGCGCCGCTCCCGGAGCCACTGTGACCAGAATCCAGCCGGCGCCAAGTTCCTATGGCTGAAAATCTTTGATCGGTTCTAGCGAAGTCCAGAGAGCTCAGATCGATGTGCAATCACCTCACACGATCTAGGCATGATTAAAGGAAGCCTGGGGATCAATAAAATCTAGAGAGAGAAAATGACTTTCTAGAAAGAGAAAATCCTAGAGAGAGAAAAACGTGCTTTACCAGCTTGGGTAGAGTGCTTGGTATGAGGGGGGTGCCGAATCACACCAATACTATAGGGGAGTGCGGGTTGCGACTCAGGGCGAGCTCCAACCAAGTCTCAGCCTCCCTTGCTGGAATGTTGTCATGGCTCTCGCCTTGGCATGCTAGCGCCCCGGAGACTAGGGTCGGTCACACACTTGAAATGTAACCTTCTCAGATTTATCAATAAAGTGGGATTTTCCTCAAACTGACTCTGATTACCTTCTGGGTTTCAGTGTTTGGTAAAAGTGCCAGTTGTAAGGCCGCTTTCAAAATTTTTAACTTGGCACATAGCTGAGGGTCGTATCCCGGGACGCCAGCGGTATGCCGTCGGGACCATTCGGTCCGTGGCGCCAGCGGTATGCTGTCGGGACCATTTGGTCCAAGAACTGGTTGTTTCCATATCTGTCGCGGCTTGTGGTTCTGAGTGTTCCTTGCATGAACGTGAATAGGTTAAGCTCTTGGGAACGGGCTCTAACCTGTCGGCTGAGTTGGATGGCTTGCTTGGGTGGATGTTACCTGTTTATGGCTGTCCAGTCTGGCGTGGCGCCAGGTTGGCTTCCAGCGCTCGTGACGAAGCTTTCAGTTGGTTAAGTCTGATGTAAGTCAGACCGCTTGCTTGGAATGGATGTTACTCGTTTGTAACGAAGCTTCGAGTTGGTTAAGTTTGATGTATGTCGGGCGGCTTGCTTGGAGGGAAGTCACCCACGTCGGGACCCCCGATCTGGCATGGCGCCAGGTTGGATCTCAATGTTGGTTTTCGGAACTTCAAGTTGGTTAAGTCTGATCGTTGTTGGCGAGTTGGCTGCTTGTATGTCAAGTGGGTTTGGATGGCAAGAGTTGAAGGCTGGGAAGCTAAGTCGTGGTTCCCGGCTCCCTTTGGGATGCCTGCGCTACACTTCCCTCCAAGCAAGCCGCCCGACATACATCAAACTTAACCAACTCGAAGCTTCGTTACAAACGAGTAACATCCATTCCAAGCAAGCGGTCTGACTTACATCAGACTTAACCAACTGAAAGCTTCGTCACGAGCGCTGGAAGCCAATCTGGCGCCACGCCAGACTGGACAGCCATAAACAGGTAACATCCACCCAAGCAAGCCATCCAACTCAGCCGATAGGTTAGAGCCCGTTCCCCAAGAGCTTAACCCATTCACGTTCATGCAAGGAACACTCAGAACCACAAGCCGCGACAGATATGGAAACAACCAGTTCTTGGACCAAATGGTCCCGACAGCATACCGCTGGCGCCACGGACCGAATGGTCCCGACGGCATACCGCTGGCGTCCCGGGATACGACCCTCAACTATGTGCCAAGTTAAAAATTTTGAAAGCGGCCTTACAACTGGCGCTTTTACCGAACACTGAAACCCAGAAGGTAATCAGAGTCTGTTTGAAGAAAATCCCACTTTATTGATAAATCTGAGAAGGTTACATTTCAAGTGTGTGACCGACCCTAGTCTCCGGGGAGCTAGCATGCCAAGGCGAGAGCCATGACAACATTCCAGCAAGGGAGGCTGAGACTTGGTTGGAGCTCGCCCTGAGTCGCAACCCGCACTCCCCTATAGTATTGGTGTGATTCGGCACCCCCCTCATACCAAGCACTCTACCCAAGCTGGTAAAGCACATTTTTCTCTCTCTAGAATTTTCTTTTTCTAGAAAGTCATTTTCTCTCTCTAGATTTTATTGATCCCCAGGCTTCCTTTAATCATGCCTAGATCGTGTGAGGTGATTGCACATGGATCTGAGCTCTCTGGACTTCGCTAGAACCGATCAAAGATTTTCAGCCATAGGAACTTGGCGCCGGCTGGATTCTGGCCACAGTGGCGCCGGGAGTGGCGCCGGCGCCGGGAGTGGCGCCGGCGCCATTGGCGCCGGGGACATAGCTGGCGCCGAAAGTAAAGCTTGTAAAGGTAGCTTTACAACATCCACCGCACCTTTATAAACTCTGATGTCCTCATCAGATGTCAGATTAAAGTAAAGGTGTCTCCCAATTAAAATAACTATACATTTAGGCTACTTGGCACAGTACTCCATTTACTGGCCACTTTTTATTAACATTAAAGCTGGCACACCACAAGTCGGAGGCTCAGCTCTTTGTACTGAAAAATTACATATCTTGAAAATATATCTTTGTCTGGGAAAAGCGTAGATTTGATATCGCTTTCGTAAAACCCGAGAACCTTATTAACTGGTGACAGAGGCCTTTCTTTGAAATGTTCGCCCCTGTCGCTTCTGACTTTCGACTTTGGAACTCCTTTGAGCTCCTGATTTGTCCTTGATGCACTTTGTGTTGAGCTCCCTGAGCTCCAGATTTGTTCAGTTCCGCACAGGTATCAAGACTCCCTGAGCCGAAGGATTTATCGTTTGATTGCCCACTTTATGGTCCACTCCGTGCCTTGTTGCTTCTGCACCTTGATTTCTCTCCTTGTCCAAGCCTGATTTTGATACTTTTCCATCTTGGCTCTTTAAGGTAGGCGAAGATTGAGTACTCCGCAATGCACCTCTCACTTAGCTTGAAGTAGCTCTTTGAATCAGTCCAAATGTAACCATTGACCTCGTGGAAAGCCAAAGGGTCGCACCAGTTTGATCCGCATCCGAACTATCTCTTCGCGTTTGTTTGAAGCACCATGTCCGTCGCGCAAAACTTGACTTTCACAATTCCATCACTGGTTAGTTGCCTCACAGTCAAAACAAGAAGTGTACATCGAGCTTGGCTTCAAGTAGCTCTCTTTGAAACAGAAACATGCACCCAGAGTTTGCACTAATCCGATCTCAACGCGAACTGTCCCTTAGCGTCCGTTCGAAATACCAAGTCTCTCATGCAAGACTCAACTTTCACAGTTCCTTCATTAATCAGCTGCCTTACACGTAACACAAGCCAGCGTACTCATATGTTTTCTCATCATTGCTGGTCCAGAGAAAGCCTATAACAAACTTTCCTTTCCACAACAAAAACTTGTCAACTTATTAGGTCCAAAGTTCGCCAGTCTCCTCGTGTGAGTATGGCTAGGTCACCTTGAATCTGCTCCCATTTTGATCAACTTTAATTCAAAATTTTCCCCAAGAGAGAGGTGTGTGTGATAGTTCCCCTCCACTTAATAAATCAGCTGATCGGACTTAGAGTAGAGTTCTTCGCACAAAAAGCCTTTCCAACACTTTGCTTCTCATCTGCTAGGATTTTCTCTCTCTAGGATTTAATCTTTCTAGAAAGTCATTTTCTCTCTCTAGATTTTATTGATCCCCAGGCTTCTTTTAATCATGCCTAGATCGTGTGAGGTGATTGCACATCGATCTGAGCTCTCTGGACTTCGCTAGAACCGATCAAAGATTTTCAGCCATAGGAACTTGGCGCCGGCTGGATTCTGGTCACAGTGGCGCCGGGAGCAGCAGGGGCGCTGCTGGCGCCGGGGACATAGCTGGCGCCGATGGCGCCTGAAGTAAAGCTTGTAAAGGTATCTTTACAACAGGAAGTCACCCACGTCGGGCCCCCCGATCTGGCATGGCGCCAGGTTGGATCTCAATGTTGGTTTTCGGAACTTCAAGTTGGTTAAGTCTGATCATTGTTGGCGAAATGGCTGCTTGTATTTCAAGTGGGTTTGGATGGCAAGAGTTGAAGGCTGGGAAGCTAAGTCGTGGTTCCCGGCTCCCTTTGGGTTGCCTGTGCTACAGTGACCGACCCTAGTCTCCGGGGCGCTAGCATGCCAAGACGAGAGCCATGACAACATTCTAGCAAGGGAAGCTGAGACTTGGTTAGAGCTCGCCCTGAGTTGCAACCCGCACTCCCCTATAGTATTGGTGGGATTCGGCACCTCCCCTCATACCAAGCACTCTACCCAAGCTGGTAAAGCACGTTTTTCTCTCTCTAGGATTTTCTCTTTCTAGAAAGTCATTTTCTCTCTCTAGATTTTATTGATCCCCAGGCTTCCTTTAATCATGCCTAGATCGTGTGAGGTGATTGCACATGGATCTGAGCTCTCTGGACTTCGCTAGAACCGATCAAAGATTTTCAGCCATAGGAACTTGGCGCCGGCTGGATTCTGGCCACAGTGGCGCCGGGAGTGGCGCCGGCGCCATTGGCGCCGGGGACATAGCTGGCGCCGAAAGTAAAGCTTGTAAAGGTAGCTTTACAACATCCACCGCACCTTTATAAACTCTGATGTCCTCATCAGATGTCAGATTAAAGTAAAGGTGTCTCCCAATTAAAATAACTATACATTTAGGCTACTTGGCACAGTACTCCATTTACTGTGCAGCCCGACATACATCAAACTTAACCAACTCGAAGCTTCATTACAAACGAGTAACATCCATTCCAAGCAAGCGGTCTGACTTACATCAGACTTAACAAACTGAAAGCTTCGTCACGAGCGCTGGAAGCCAATCTGGCGCCACGCCAGACTGGATAGCCATAAACAGGTAACATCCACCCAAGCAAGCCATCCAACTCAGCCGACAGATTAGAGCCATAAACAGGTATCATCCACCCAAGCAGCCAACTCGCCAACAACGATCAAAGTTAACCAACTTGAAGTTCCGAAAACCAACATTGAGATCCAACCTGGCGCCATGCCAGATCGGGGGTCCCGATGTGGGTGACTTCCCTCCAAGCAAGCCGCCCGACATACATCAAACTTAACCAAATCAAAGCTTCGTTACAAACGAGTAACATCCATTCCAAGCAAGCGGTCTGACTTACATCAGACTTAACCAACTGAAAGCTTCGTCACGAGCGCTGGAAGCCAACCTGGCGCCACGCCAGACTGGACAGCGATAAACAAGTAACTTCCACCCAAGTAAGCCATCCAACTCAGCCAACAGGTTAGAGCCCGTTCCCCAAGAGCTTAACCCATTCACGTTCATGCAAGGAACACTCAGAACCACAAGCCACGACAGATATGGAAACGACCAGTTCCTGGACCAAATGGTCCCGACAGCATACCGCTGGCGCCACGGACCGAATGGTCCCGACGGCATACCGCTGGCGTCCCGGGATACGACCCTCAGCTATGTGCCAAGTTAAAAATTTTGAAAGCGGCCTTACAACTGGCGCTTTTACCAAACACTGAAACCCAGAAGGTAATCAGAGTCAGTTTGAGAAAAATCCCACTTTATTGATAAATCTGAGAAGGTTACATTTCAAGTGTGTGACCGACCCTAGTCTCCGGGGCGCTAGCATGCCAAGGCGAGAGCCATGGCAACATTCCAGCAAGGGAGGCTGAGACTTGGTTGGAGCTCGCCCTGAGTCGCAACCCGCACTCCCCTATAGTATTGGTGTGATTCGGCACCCCCCCCCTCATACCAAGCACTCTACCCAAGCTGGTAAAGCACATTTTTCTCTCTCTCGGATTTTCTCTTACTAGAAAGTCATTTTCTCTCTCTAAATTTTATTGATCCCGAGGCTTCCTTTAATCATGCCTAGATCGTGTGAGGTGATTGCACATCGATCTGAGCTCTCTGGACTCCGCTAGAACCGATCAAAGATTTTCAACCATAGGAACTTGGCGCCGGCTGGATTCTGGTCACAGTGGCACCGGGAGCGACGCCTATGCCATTGGCACCGGGGGCATAGCTGGCGCCGATGGCTCCGGAAGTAAAGCTTGTAAAGGTAGCTTTACAACAGTCACACACTTGAAATGTAACCTTCCAAGATTTATCAATAAAGTGGGATTTTCCTTAAACTGACTCTGATTACCTTCTGGGTTTCAGTGTTCGGTAAAAGCGCCAGTTGTAAGGCCGCTTCCAGATTTTTAAAGTTGGCACACAGGTGAGGGTCGTATCTCGGGACGCCAGCGGTATGCCGTCGGGACCATTCGGTCCGTGGCGCCAGCGGTATGCTGTCGGGACCATTTGGTCCAGGAACTGGTTGTTTCCATATCTGTCGCGGCTTGTGGTTCTGAGTGTTCCTTGCATGAACGTGAATGGGTTAAGCTCTTTGGGAACGGGCTCTAACCTGTCGGCTGAGTTGGATGGCTTGCTCGGGTGGAAGTTACTTGTTTATGGCTGTCCAGTTTGGCATGGCGCCAGGTTGGCTTCCAGCGCTCGTGACGAAGCTTTCAGTTGGTTAAGTCTGATGTAAGTCAGACCGCTTGCTTGGAATGGATGTTACTCGTTTGTAACGAAGCTTTGAGTTGGTTAAGTTTGATGTATGTCGGGCGGCTTGCTTGGAGGGAAGTCACCCACATCGGGACCCCCGATCTGGCATGGCGCCAGGTTGGATCTCAATGTTGGTTTTCGGAACTTCAAGTTGGTTAACTCTGATCGTTGTTGGCGAGTTGGCTGCTTGTATTTCAAGTGGGTTTGGATGGCAAGAGTTGAAGGCTGGGAAGCTAAGTCGTGGTTCTCGGCTCCCTTTGGGATGCTTGCGCTACACTAAGCCATACCGCATGTACCACTTCCAAACAACCTGTTACACTGTTAGAATTAAGTAATCATGATTTCGAAGTAATAATGCCTCATTGTACTATCTTGTAGCAGATTTTGCCAGCCAAAAATTGCAGCAAATTTGGCCCTACAGTACCCAAATGGCGAATATAGCCCATCACTAGGTCACTCGCACTCCGCTCGACGAAATCATGACGAAAACTGCCCGAAATGCATTTCTCCCTGTTCGGTAATGTCACTCTATCCGCTGGATTTGAGCAACTAGTTTCAAGAGTCAATCTGGCCCAAGGATGGGGAAAATAGGTGCCTTCTAGCCTTAGTTAGTGTTGTAAAGCTACCTTTACAAGCTTTACTTCCGGCGCCATCGGTGCCAGCTATGTCCCCGGCGCCAGCAGCGCCCCTGCTGCTCCCGGCGCCAACGGCGCCGGTGCCTCTCCCGGCGCCACTGTGAACAGAATCTAGCCGGCGCCAAGTTCCTATGGCTAAAAATCTTTGATCGGTTCTAGCGAAGTCCAGAGAGCTCAGATCGATGTGCAATCACCTCACACGATCTAGGCATGATTAAAGGAAGCCTGGGGATCAATAAAATCTAGAGAGAGAAAATGACTTTCAAGAACGAGAAAATCCTAGAGAGAGAAAAATGTGCTTTAAGAGCTTGGGTAGAGTGCTTGGTATGAGGGGGGTGCCGAATCACACCAATACTATAGGGGAGTGCGGGTTGCGACTCAGGGCGAGCTCCAACCAAGTCTCAGCCTCCCTTGCTGGAATGTTGTCATGGCTCTCGCCTTGGCATGCTAGCGCCCCGGAGACTAGGGTCGGTCACACACTTGAAATGTAACCTTCTCAGATTTATCAATAAAGTGGGATTTTTCCTCAAACTGACTCTGATTACCTTCTGGGTTTCAGTGTTCGGTAAAAGCGCCAGTTGTAAGGCCGCTTTCAAAATTTTTAACTTGGCACATAGCTGAGGGTCGTATCCCGGGACGCCAGCGGTATGCCGTCGGGACCATTCGGTCCGTGGCGCCAGCGGTATGCTGTCGGGACCATTTGGTCCAGGAACTGGTTGTTTCCATATTTGTCGCGGCTTGTGGTTCTGAGTGTTCCTTGCATGAACGTGAATGGGTTAAGCTCTTGGGGAACGGGCTCTAACCTTTCGGCTGAGTTGGATGGCTTGCTTGGGTGGATGTTACCTGTTTATGGCTGTCCAGTCTGGCGTGGCGCCAGGTTGGCTTCCAGCGCTCGTGACGAAGCTTTTAGTTGGTTAAGTCTGATGTAAGTCATACCGCTTGCTTGGAATGGATGTTACTCGTTTGTAACGAAGCTTCGAGTTGGTTAAGTTTGATGTATGTCGGGCGGCTTGCTTGGAGGGAAGTCACCCACATCGGGACCCCCGATCTGGCATGGCGCCAGGTTGGATCTCAATGTTGGTCTTCGGAACTTCAAGTTGGTTAAGTCTGATTGTTGTTGGCGAGTTGGCTGCTTGTATGTCAAGTGGGTTTGGATGGCAAGAGTTGAAGGCTGGGAAGCTAAGTCGTGGTTCCCGGCTCCCTTTGGGATGCCTGCGCTACATGTGGTATCAGAGCCGACTGGCCGGTCAGCTATGCGGATCTCACGGAAATGGTCACAGTTTGGGGTTCATCAAGACAACTGTTGTGCAAGGTGCTGCCCACAGTGTAAGCACGGGTGCGTCCACGGTCGGGGTGGTCGGGAGAACGGGGGACTTGATGAGTCAAGGTGCTGCCCTTGAGGTGTAAGCACGGTCAGTTCTCGCGGTTCGGGCCTGGCGCTGTCTGCACGTAAGACGGATGAGGCAAAGTGCTGCCTAGGGAGGTGAAAGCACGGTCTGTACCTTGTGGGGTGCGGGGCGACATATTCAAACTGTACGGGTTAACCATTGATACAGAGATGCTGCTCGAATTTGGGTGTAAAGCACGGGTGGTTAGCTGCCGGTGCGGGATAGCTGCCGATCGTTTAGCTATAAGGGCTATCGACCAAAAAGTGGTGGGGCGTGACTGAGGCAATGTGCTGCTTAATGGTGAAAGCACGGATAGTTGGAGGGGTGTCCTATGTGGGCTGATTCCGTGATCAATTTGTATGGGCGCGGCCAGGCAAAGGTCCGTTGGCAGGACCATCTCAAAGGGGGATCTTGTCTTTGTTACTTGTTAGTAAACCTGCCTGAGTGTCTTACTTGTACGTATTCGTGGTGAGTCTTAGTACTTGTGCTTTGCCTGGTTTGCATGATTGCTTGTGATACAAGGAGCTGATGGCTCGAGAAGGAACCTTTTCTTTTGAAGGCTGATACCATCAAACAAAGAGGACTACAGAATCTGTGGGGCGGATTTGCAGTTCAAGTACTCGCACGTGAACGACAACGAAAACGACTCAATGTTTGCAAAGGATGGATGGCTAGCCTGTTTCTTGGATTAGTTTCATTTGCGACAACGCCCACCAGACACAAGCAGGAAGTCAAAAGTTGGAAAGGGCCATTTCAGGGGAGATCTTCTATGGAGCAGTTGGTTTTCATTTTGGGACGGCCACCTTTGGAACTGAAACTCACTGAGCATGGGCGATATCCAGAATCTGTGCGGCAGATTTGCAGTTCAAGTACTCGCACGTGAACGACAACGAAATGACTCAATGTTTGCAAAGGATAGCCTGTTTCTTGGGTTAGTTTCATTTGCGACAACGCCCACCAGACGCAAGCAGGAAGTCAAAAGTTGGAAAGGGCAATTTCAGGGGAGATCTTCTATAGCAGTTGGTCTTCATTTTGGGACGGCCACCTTCAGAACTGAAACTCACTGAGCATGGATGATATCCAGTATCAGTTGGGTTTTTTCTCGAAGGGGAAAAAGACTAGGATCCTCTTCAGAGATTGGCAACAAGTTGGATCGAGCCATAATCCTAGCAGATGGGAAGCAAAGTGTTGGAAAGGCTTTTTGTCCGAAGAACTCTACTCTAAGTCCGATCAGCTGATTTATTAAGTGGAGGGAAACTATCACACACACCTCTCTCTTGGGGCAAATTTTGAATGAAAGTTGATCAAAATGGGGGCAAATTCAAGGTGACCTAGCCATACTCACACGAGGAGACTGGCGAACTTTGGACCTAATAAGTTGACAAGCTTTTGTTGTGGAAAGGAAAGTTTGTTATAGGCTTTCTCTGGACCAGCAATGATGAGGAAACATATGAGTACGCTGGCTTGTGTTACGTGTAAGGCAACTGATTAATGAAGGAACTGTGAAAGTTGAGTCTTGCATGAGAGACTTGGTATTTCGAACGGACGCTAAGGGACAGTTCGCGTTGAGATCGGATTAGTGCAAACTCTGGGTGCATGTTTCTGATTCAAAGAGAGCTACTTGAAGCCAAGCTCGATGTACACTTCTTGTTTTGACTGTGAGGCAACTAACCAGTGATGGAATTGTGAAAGTCAAGTTTTGCGCGACGGACATGGTGCTTCAAACAAACGCGAAGAGATAGTTCGGATGCGGATCAAACTGGTGCGACCCTTTGGCTTTCCACGAGGTCAATGGTTACATTTGGGCTGATTCAAAGAGCTACTTCAAGCTAAGTGAGAGGTGCATTGCAGAGTACTCAATCTTTGCCTACCTTAAAGAGCCAAGATGGAAAAGTATCAAGATCAGGCTTGGACAAGGAGAGAAATCAAGGTGCAGAAGCAACAAGGCACGGAGTGGACCATAAAGTGGGCAATCAAACGATAAATCCTTTGGCTCAGGGAGCCTTGATACCTGTGCGGAACTGAACAAACCTGGAGCTCAGGGAGCTCAACACAAAGTGCATCAAGGACAAATCAGGAGCTCAAAGGAGTTCCAAAGTCGAAAGTCAGAAGCGACAGGGGCGAACATTTCAAAGAAAGGCCTCTGTCACCAGTTAATAAGGTTCTCGGGTTTTACGAAAGCGATATCAAATCTACGCTTTTCCCAGACAAAGATATATTTTCAAGTTATGTAATTTTCAGTACAAAGAGCTGAGCCTCCGACTTGTGGTGTGCCAGCTTCAATGTTAATAAAAAGTGGCCAGTAAATTGAGTACTGTGCCTAGTAGCTTAAATGTATAGTCATTTTAATTGGGAGACACCTTTACTTTAATCTGACATCTGATGAGGACATCAGATTTTATAAAGGTGGGGTGGATGTTGTAAAGCTACCTTTACAAGCTTTACTTCCGGCGCCATCGGCGCCAGCTATGTCCCCGGCGCCAGCAGCGCCCCTGCCGCTCCCGGCGCTAACGGCGCCGGCGCCGCTCCCGGCGCCACTGTGACCAGAATCCAGCCGGCGCCAAGTTCCTATGGCTGAAAATCTTTGATCGGTTCTAGCGAAGTCCAGAGAGCTCAGATCGATGTGCAATCACCTCACACGATCTAGGCATGATTAAAGGAAGCCTGGGGATCAATAAAATCTAGAGAGAGAAAATGACTTTCTAGAAAGAGAAAATCCTAGAGAGAGAAAAACGTGCTTTACCAGCTTGGGTAAAGTGCTTGGTATGAGGGGGGGGGGGTGCCGAATCACACCAATACTATAGGGGAGTGCGGGTTGCGACTCAGGGTGAGCTTCAACCAAGTCTCAGCCTCCCTTGCTGGAATGTTGTCATGGCTCTCGCCTTGGCATGCTAGCGCCCCGGAGACTAGGGTCGGTCACACACTTGAATTGTAACCTTCTCAGATTTATCAATAAAGTGGGATTTTCCTCAAACTGACTCTGATTACCTTCTGGGTTTCAGTATTCGGTAAAAGCGCCAGTTGTAAGGCCGCTTTCAAAATTTTTAACTTGGCACATAGCTGAGGGTCGTATCCCGGGACGCCAGCGGTATGCCGTCGGGACCATTCGGTCCGTGCTGCCAGCGGTATGCTGTCGGGACCATTTGGTCCAGGAACTGGTTGTTTCCATATCTGTCGCGGCTTGTGGTTCTGAGTGTTCCTTGCATGAACGTGAATGGGTTAAGCTCTTGGGGAACGGGCTCTAACCTGTCGGCTGAGTTGGATGGCTTGCTTGGGTGGATGTTACCTGTTTATGGCTGTCCCGTCTGGCGTGGCGCCAGGTTGGCTTCCATCGCTCGTGACGAAGCTTTCAGTTGGTTAAGTATGATGTAAGTCATACCGCTTGCTTGGAATGGATGTTACTCGTTTGTAACGAAGCTTCGAGTTGGTTAAGTTTGATGTATGTCGGGCGGCTTGCTTGGAGGGAAGTCACCCACATCGGGACCCCCGATCTGGCATGGCGCCAGGTTGGATCTCAATGTTGGTCTTCGGAACTTCAAGTTGGTTAAGTCTGATCGTTGTTGGCTAGTTGGCTGCTTGTATATCAAGTGGGTTCGGATGGCAAGAGTTGAAGGCTGGGAAGCTAAGTCGTGGTTCCCGGCTCCCTTTGGGATGCCTGCGCTACAGTTAGCCTTAGTTAGGCCCTCCAAAAAATGGCTTGCAGTTTTGAACTAAAGCTCCGTAATGAAGTCTTTTGATGAAGAGATAGGTCATCCTGGACTTTGGGTCCAAATTGAATTTCCATTTGATTTTTTTTTAATGAAAATGAAAGCTCATTTGTCCTTCATCTCTTCATGGGTCTTTTCAAATGCATCTGAACTGTGGCCCTTGATCCTACGGCCCATATTGCTCCCTCAGACCTCCATTGTGGCCGTTGATCTTGATGGTTTTAAATCTGATGATTCAAAGACCATCTGCGCACTGATCCAATCTCTTTCGGCCGCTATGATCTTACACACACTATGGCCCTCACGCGGCCCGTCCTTTCCTTCTCTCTCCAAAGCTTTTTCAAAGCTTTCTTCCTTGGTAGCTATGGCTGAAGCTGATTCTTTTCAATCCAGCTCCCTTGCTAGTGCGCGGTGTGAAAGTACTATACTTTAGGACCATAAATGGATGTACAAAAGATCCACAAGAGTGATTGGATGCTTGCTTAACAATCTATCAAGAAACTAGACACAAAAAAGTTGATTTAGATTGGCAATTTGACAAACAACAAGCATTATCAATCAAAAGCATTGATCAACATTGAAATCTGAGCCCACACGTATGTAATACAAGCTGTAGTACGGCCTTCAACCTGAGAAACAAGTAGAAATTGATTTGGGTTCATTTGGATCACAAAAACTCAATGTACATAGTGAAGTAGCTTGAGACTGCCAATGAGCTCCAAAAATTTTCTATCTTCTCACTATGGAAAGAGGGAATACATAGCAAATTCGACTTCGTTCTTGAAGTTAGGTGGATTTCCAGCATGTAATAAGGAAGTTAACTCACTCTCCTTGACCTAAAATGAAACCCTAGTCTATTTCCTAGAGTCATGCTTGGTAGATAGCTAGTTGGTCAAATTTTCACCTTAAATCTAGGATTTAGGTCCTATAAACTAGGAATCACTACCAAAAATGACATGACCAACCCTATGGACTTGACCTAACCTACATTAGGAGTGGATTGCCACGTGGCATATTGGCCTCACATGTGTGGAATCCACTTATGTACAAAATTTACATTATACTACATGGTTTTTGATTAGGCTAGATTTGCCAATTTTTGGCAATTCTTCACACTCTTTCTCAAATTTAGCTTGATCTATTTACAATTCTCTTGATAGATGAATGAAAGCTTTTATAAGTGTCTAAAAAATCCAGCTACAAACAAGGAACTTTTGAGACTCCAATAGAGAATGATGTCCATGAAGGATCTTTCACCACCTCTTAGAGGATCCCTTACAAGATGTTCCATAAATGTGTCTATATACATGTAGCACACTTCAAAACTAAACATCATGCCAAACCATGGATTTCAAGGCATTTTGTGCACTTGAAGATACATCAATAAAGCTACTAAGTGCATACATAATGTTGCCAAAGACAACTTGCCTTGCTTGATCCATATGATTGAGCCTAGATGGCTCCATCTTGATACTCAAGGTTCTTCTTGGAGTCCTCGGGTCTTGAGCTTGCTCCTGCACTTGACTTGACTCCAAACCTTCAATGAATTGAATAAGGTGTTGGTCCAAAGCGACTCCTTCAAGTTTACAAATCTTCCACTCTTGAAAGATCACATTTCCACCATTGGCAACTTCTTTGATGGAAAACAAGTAGATTCTACAATCTCTACTTGAAGAGCAAAACACTACCATTATTCCTATCATTGAAATAGGATAATCTTTGACCCTTACATTGGAATGATCATGCACAAAGCATGTGGACACAAATATTTCCAAAGCAAATGATGTTTCATCTTTTATGACTCTATTCAAACCATTACAAAAATAGTTATCCAATGAAATTGCCTTATCAACAACAAATCTAGATTTCAAAGCATCTCATTTCATTGTCTTGTCATACAATGTAATAAACACCATGAATCTTAAAGGTAAGAAACAAGTCACCTCATGTCTACTACTACTTTCCAAAAAGTATTCAAAGATCGTAGACTCTCCAATGCTCACCACCCTTGCAAGATGCACACTTGAATGGACAATTTGCATGCAATTTGATGACTCAACCATTGTCATTGAGGACTCCCTTGGAACTCTCATGCTTTGAGGCTGATCCTCAAGATCTTCCTCCTTTTGATGCTCCTCCTCAATGCAAGCAATATCACACTTTTCCAAGATCTCCTCTTGAGTGATCTCCTCCTTTGCCAAGCTCATTCTTTCAAAAGCAACACTAGCTTCCAACTTAAACAATCTTCCATGTTTAAATCCCTTTGCAATGCAAACATCATTCTTCAAGATGAAGCAAACATCATGCTTAAAGTGGACATCCAAACCACTTTTTAAGAGTATACCAACACTAAGCATATTCTTGGTGATTGATGATACATAAAGGGTATTTTCTAGATCCATGCATTTTGAGAATTCTAGACACAAAGAGATGGTACCAACACCATCTATCCTACACCATTTGAAGTAAAAACAAACTTTTTAGCAGCATTGAAAGGGTGTAAAGTTGAGAAAAAGTCCTTTTCACAAGACATGTGGGAGCTAGCCCCACTGTCGATCCACCAATTGTCTCTTGAATTGCTATTGCTTGTTGGTGAGAATGTAGATGCCATAAAAAATACATCTACTTCATCCTCCTTCTCCTCCTTTGCAAGGTTTCCTTGTTTGTCCTCCTCCACTTGTGCTCTTAGCCTCTTGTAGCATTCAGATGCATAATGCCCCTTCTGTTAAAAATTCACAATTCTAGCTTGACTAGTTTTGGTCATATGACTTGTAAATAGTTAGATGGTCATGATGTGGCTTGTCACACGTGCCAAATAGCATAGGATTCCATTCATAAGGATGTTCTCAAGTAGACCTAAGTGTTAGAACCTTTGGAATGAGTCCAAATTATGCTTAGATACAAGGGAGAAAAAATAGGAGCTATTTTTGGTAGTTTTTGCATTGTTGAGGGATCTCCAAGATTCCAACCCTAACTTGGTAGGGATGAAAGATCCACCAAAATTAGCATTAGGGATAGGTTTAGGGCTACTCATACCTGCCCAAAACCGTGATGGATCATGTATATATAGGTGATGATATCTCACCAAAATCAATCAAGCAATTTCATGTTTTTTCTCTCATAATGGTGCAATTGCTCTCTATGTTCATAATTGTTTGAGTACTTGTGATTACTAATGATTATAGGATTGAATGTAGGTCTGGTGTACAGTACTCAGAATGTGGGAGGCCGTACTTTCACACGTGTGAAGCCTTCTTCAAGGATTTGGGCCATTTAGTGAGGTTCAAGCATAGATTTTTGATGGATTTTGATGGTTCAACTTGTGCTAATCTTATGAAATCATAATCTATTGTTTCCCTCATCATTTCAAGTGTTTTAGGATCCTTATTTGCTGTAATTTTTACACCTTCTTTCCACAAAAGAAGCATTTCTGCTTTGACTTGTCCTTTGAGCTTGATGCATCATCCTCTTCTTTGGCCTCCTTTGGATGCTTCTTCTTTCCATTGGTCTTTTTTTTGCCCTTGAATTAGAAATTTGCTTTTTCATCACCATCCTGCAAAGACAAGGAACTCATCCTAGATTTTGCATGGAGCATCCTACACTCTTCAGCCACTAATACACTTTGAAGTTTTTCTATCGTTGGCAAAGTGTCTTGGATGGCAAAACTTTGGACCAAATTTGCAAAGTCATCTCCTAGACCATTAAGGACAATTTGTACAAGCTCTCCATCATGAATCTTCTCTCCAATGGAAGCACAAAGCTGGAATGAAGATAAGATGAAGTGAAAACTACTTTCAAGCAAATCTTGCCAAGAAATGGATTTGATTGTCTCTAGAAACTCATAAGGTCTCTCTCTTGTAGTTTTTCACTCAAATTAGATTTCTAATACAACAAATGGGCTTATAATCTCAGTTCTAGCACTCCCTCACAAAGTTGGAATGAAGATAAGATGGCATGAAATCTAATTACAATCAAATCTTGGCAATTTTGGCTATTTTTGGACAATAACATGACTAAATCTCCCTCACACTTTTTGATGTACTTTCAAAACCTGAAAACAAGTTTAGAGGACCTGATTTCAGCCTAGATTAATTAGATTTTATGACCCTATGTCAAATCTAATCAATGGCACTCAATCTTGGTAGCTTATCCTAAGATTTCCACCAAAAACTACATCAAAAGCTCACAAATTGAATTTTTTTGGATCAAATGAATACCATGCATTAAATGCAGGTTCAGAGGTGCCCACACATATGGATAGTATGGATTTGGAGCCCTACCAAGTTTGGGATCAAATCTCCTCACCAAAATCAAGATTCTAGCTTGCCCTCTCAATACTAGTTTTTAGCACCAAAACTTGCTAAAAATGGATTTGCATTAGATCAATGGCTTATGCTCTTGTACTTGGCTCTGATACCATGTGAAAGTACTATACTTTAGGACCATAAATGGATCTACAAAAGATCCACAAGAGTGATTGGATGCTTGCTTAACAAATTATTAAAAAACTAGACACAAAAAAGTTGATCTAGATTGGCAATTTGACAAACAACAAGCATTATCAATCAAAAGCATCGATCAACATTGAAATCAGAGCTCACACGTGTGTAATACAATCTGTAGTATGGCCTTCAACCTGAGAAACAAGTAGAAATTGATTTGAGTTCATTTGGATCACAAAAACTCAATGTACATAGTGAACTAGCTTGAGATTGCCAATGGGCTCCAAAAAATTTCTATCTTCTCATTATGGAGAGAGGGAATACATAGCCAATTCGACTTTGTTCTGGAAGTTACGTGGATTTCCAGCATGTAATAAGGAAGTTAACTCACTCTCCTTGACCTAAAATGAAACCCTAGTCTATTTCCTAGAGTCATGCTTGGTAGATAGCTAGTTGGTCAAATTTTCACCTTAAATCTAGGATTTAGGTCCTATAAACTAGGAATCACTACCAGAATGACATGACCAACCCTATGGACTTGACCTAACCTACATTAGGAGTGGATTGCCACGTGGCATATTGTCCTCACATGTGTGGAATCCACTTATGTACAAAATTTACATTATACTACATGGTTTTTGATCAGGCTAGATTTGCCAATTTTTGGCAATTCTTCACACGCGGGGCCACCCACGACCATCTGGCTATTGCTTCAGACTACTAGGGCTCCATGATTCTATGTTTACAGGTCAAAATTTTGACTCCCACAGTGAAAGAACCATTGCTTTCTTGGCTGAAACCCTAGTTGTCATTTCCATAGCTTTTGAGAAGACGAATCAATTGCTCTCACATTGCTTCATGAATAACCATGCCCTTCTAGCAATCACTTGGCCTCACCTAAACAATGCTGGGTAGCCTTTTACAGTGCCCAATGCCATCAAGTATGGAAAAAGATACGCAACTTTAAGTTTTTTCCAAAAACTGAGCCACCATGGCTAGTTCCCTGAACTACCACTTTATCCTCCCATTGTAAATGGATTTCAAAATCCTCCACGCTCTGAGTTGCCCGTTTTGATCCGCTCCACTCCCCGATTGTTAGGGCCTTTTCAGCAGGGGATTGGTCCAGCCAAAAAGTCCTAAAAGGGTCAAGGGGCACCAATGCTGATGGTGGTTATGCCCTACGAGGACCTGCCACATCCAATCCTGGGGGCTTCATCTGTTACCCCGTGCTCCTGAGCCAATGAGAGTTTTCCAGGCTCGTAGAAGTATGACTGTTAGGAGGGGGTGCTAGTACTTTGGTTCTAGATCTTCAAATTCAAATTTCTAATCAGTATATCTTACGAAGATCTCCCTGACATTTCTTCCTCTATTCAACTAGTCCTCCGGATGGCCCACGACTACTAAGTCTCAAGCCTCAAATGATGACTTATAAGGGCAATGCCTTTAGTTCTAAATACACCACCAAACTAATAGTGCATTTAAGTGATGGGAACCGACCTTTAACTGTAAGACCATGGCCTACGGTGAGGTATTGGCCCTAATGATAAATAAGTTCCCTCAGAGGGACATGTACTTTACTTGGTAAGGCTATGCCCTTATACAGACGTCATACAGAGTACGAGGGGTCGGCCAACATCGCACTGCTCGCTCTTATGCTAATAATTTTGATGGCTTGATCTTTCATTAGTGCTCAGGTGTCGTGTGATGATAAATTATATACGCCACTCTGTATGATGAACAACGATATTTCTCTACCCCTTGGGTCTAGTTATTTTGCTAGATAGTTCCAAGGGAGGGTGTGACTAGTGACCCCTAACCCAGATGGCATATTTCGGCCATGTTGGGTGGACGGCCCGCTCTTGTGTTTCAAAGAGGCCAGGTTTATCAACTCAATCAATCTGCTACACCAATTCATTGCAAAAAATTACGTTCATACTTTGATAACTTCTTGAAGTTAGGTAGGTAATGGAAAAGAATAGTCCATCCTTAAAAAACCAAAAACTATGCACAACAAAAAGATAGTGTGAGTAGTTACCGCTGAACATTGAACGATAAAGCCGCTATCATAGGTTAGTCTAACATAGGAGGATTTTGTTCTTTATAGTATGAAACTGGATTCATGTGGGCATGAAAGTATTGATAATGATTCACAACATACGCGAGCAATAACGAAATGAACAATTTGCAACAAGGACAGTCATCCTACATTTAAAAAAATTAACAACAAAACCAAAAGTTACCTCATGTTTGGAGAGGGAAGAGCCCCAAGTCATGAGCCATTCAAGAACTTTGTGGCAAAATCTCATGTAGGGCCATAACCACCAAATGTGAACGAACTTTCTGGACTTAGTCATCTACCCACCATACCCATTTGTGCAGTTGTTCTATGCTACTAAGACTCCTCTCTTTACAGTCACCATGTGTGCTCTGGGGATCTTCCTACTATCCAGTCTGCAGCAGGTACTCATCAAGGTGATCCTTTGGCTGGTCCTCTTTTTGCTCTGGCTCATTTCTGTGCACTTTTATAGCCAGAGATGGAGGATTCCATGTCATCAGAGAGCAGTCTCATGTACTTCCTTCTTCCCGTACCACTCTTCCCGCAGGCATGTTGACATTGTCCTCTCTCGAGATGGGCTTCGTACTTTGGCAGATGTTGTTGTTGTTGATCCCATGCGTGGTGACCTATTGCCTCGCGTTGCCTTCACACCATGAGAAGCGACAGGTGTGGCAGCACAAGAGAAGGAAAAAAACTACTCCGACAGGCACCCCACTGATGCTTTCCCTCCCTTTGCTATTGAGACTTATGGCACCTTGCATCGACGCTTTGAAAATTTTCTTTGCATGTGTTCTCATCAGGCGGCAGAGCATCAAGGTATTCTTGGTTCTATTCTCGTGGCTTCTTTCAAACAACGTGTTTCCATTGCCCTGCGACGTGCCCAGGCCCTATCTATTCTACAATGAGCAATGATGGCTGGGTCTGCTACATCTCATCTCCCTTCATTAGCAATTTTACCATCTCTTTACCTTTATGATCTGTTGCAGTCAGTTGGTAGACTCCCACAAACATCATCATAGTTTATGCACTTTTATTTTTAATGCCAGGATTTGGATTAATCTTAACTTTACTACAAGCTTCGCTCTTGTTTGAATGTACTTTTGTTTAAACTTCCCCTTTTGGGTGTATATATCTTTTTCATCAATGTACCTACTACTTTCTCTTATGAATAAATGCACCAGGGTGATTCCACTTTCTCCGGTCACACTGTTATGCTTCTCTCTCCATGAATCAGAGATCGTGCTTCTAGGAACTTTTTGAGTTGAGGAGACAACTTTTGAAGCTGAGAAGGCTCAAGGCAACCAAATCGAGGACATCAAGCTCACGGGTTTAAAACAACGCACTACTTAACATCTCCTTCCACAACATGGTGACTTGAAAAGGTAGACCATACAACGAACAACATGATGTAGAAAGTGTCAACAATTGCTTTGTTCATCATCCATTCAGATCTGTGGCGCAGGCATCCCAAAAGGGGGCCGGGAATCACGACTTAGCTTCCCAGCCTTCAACTCTTGCCATCCAAACCCACTTGACATACAAGCAGCCAACTCGCCAACAACGATCATACTTAACCAACTTGAAGTTCCGAAAACCAACATTGAGATCCAACTTGGCGCCATGCCAGATCGGGGGTCCCGATGTGGGTGACTTCCCTCCAAGCAAGCCGCCCGACATACATCAAACTTAACCAAATCGAAGCTTCATTACAAACGAGTAACATCCATTCCAAGCAAGCGGTCTGACTTACATCAGACTTAACAAACTGAAAGCTTCGTCACGAGCGCTGGAAGCCAATCTGGCGCCACGCCAGACTGGACAGCCATAAACAGGTAATATCCACCCAAGCAAGCCATCCAACTCAGCCGACAGGTTAGAGCCCGTTCCCCAAGAGCTTAACCCATTCACGTTATGCAAGGAACACTCAGAACCACGAGCCACGACAGATATGGAAACAACCAGTTCCTGGACCAAATAGTCTCGACAGCATACCGCTGGCGCCACGGACCGAATGGTCCTGACGGCATACCGCTGGTGTCCCGGGATACGACCCTCAGCTATGTGCCAAGTTAAAAATTTTGAAAGCGGCCTTACAACTGGCGCTTTTACCGAACACTGAAACCCAGAAGGTAATCAGAGTCAGTTTGAGAAAAATCCCACTTTATTGATAAATCTGAAAAGGTTACATTTCAAGTGTGTGACCGACCCTAGTCTCCGGGGCGCTAGCATGCCAAGGCGAGAGCCATGGCAACATTCTAGCAAGGGAGGCTGAGACTTGGTTGAAGCTCGCCCTGAGTCGCAACCCGCACTCCCCTATAGTATTGGTGTGATTCGGCACCCCCCCCCCTCATACCAAGCACTCTACCCAAGCTGGTAAAGCACGTTTTTCTCTCTCTAGGATTTTCTCTTACTAGAAAGTCATTTTCTCTCTCTAAATTTTATTGATACCCAGGCTTCCTTTAATCATGCCTAGATCGTATGAGGTGATTGCACATCGATCTGAGCTTTCTGGACTCCTCTAGAACCGATCAAAGATTTTCAGCCATAGGAACTTGGCGCAGGCTGGATTCTGGTCACAGTGGCACCGAGAGCAGCGCGGGCGCCGTTGGCACCGAGAGCAGAAAGGGCGCTGCTGGCGCCGGGGCCATAGCTGGCGCCGATGGCGCCGGAAGTAAAGCTTGTAAAGGTAGCTTTACAACATCCACCCCACCTTTATAAAATCTGATGTCCTCATCAGATGTCAGATTAAAGTAAAGGTGTCTTCCCATTAAAATAACTATACATTTAAGCTACTTGGCACAGTACTCAATTTACTGGCCACTTTTTATTAACATTGAAGCTAGCACACCACAAGTCGGAGGCTCAGTTCTTTGTACTGAAAAATTACATAACCTGAAAATATATCTTTGTCTGGGAAAAGCGTAGATTTGATATCGCTTTCGTAAAACCCGAGAACCTTATTAACTGGTGACAGAGGCCTTTCTTTGAAATGTTCGCCCCTGTCGCTTCTGACTTTCGACTTTGGAACTCCTTTGAGCTCCTGATTTGTCCTTGATGCACTTTGTGTTGAGCTCCCTGAGCTCCAGATTTGTTCAGTTCCGCACAAGTATCAAGCCTCGCTAAGCCGAAGGATTTATTGTTTGATTGCCCACTTTATGGTCCACTCCATGCCTTGTTGCTTCTGCACCTTGATTTCTCTCCTTGTCCTAGCCTGGTCTTGATACTTTTCCATCTTGGCTCTTTAAGGTAGGCAAAGATTGAGAACTCCGCAATGCACCTCTCACTTAGCTTGAAGTAGCTCTTTGAATCAGCCCAAATGTAACCATTGACCTCGTGGAAACACAAAGGGTCGCACCAGTTTGATCCGCATCCGAACTATCTCTTCGCGTTTGTTTGAAGCACCACGTCCGTCGCGCAAAACTTGACTTTCACAATTCCATCACTGGTCAGTTGCCTCACAGTCAAAACAAGAAGTGTACATCGTGCTTGGCTTCAAGTAGCTCTCTTTGAATCAGACACATGCACTCAGAGTTTGCACTAGTCCGATCTCAACACGAACTGTCCCTTAGCGTCCGTTCGAAATACCAAGTCTCTCATGCAAGACTCAACTTTCACAGTTCCTTCATTGATCAGCTGCCTTACACGAAACACAAGCCAGCGTACTCATTGTTTTCTCATCATTGCTGGTCCAGAGAAAGCCTATAAAAAACTTTCCTTTCCACAACAAAAACTTGTCAACTTATTAGGTCCAAAGTTTACATCAGACTTAACCGACTGAAAGCTTCGTGACGAGCGCTGGAAGCCAACCTGGCGCCACGCAAGACTGGATAGCCAGAAACAGGTAATGTACACCCAAGCAAGCCATCCAACTCAGTCGACAGGTTAGAGCCCGTTCCCCAAGAGCTTAACCCATTCACGTTCATGCAAGGAACACTCAGAACCACAAGCTGCGACAAATATGGAAACAACCAGTTCCTAGACCAAATGGTCTTGACAGCATACCGCTGGTGCCACGGACCGAATGGTCCTGACGGCATACCGCTGGCATCCCGAGATACGACCCTCAGATGTGTGCCAACTTTAAAAATTTGGAAGCGGCCTTACAACTGGCGCTTCTACCGAACACTAAAACCCAGGAGGTAATTAGAGTCAGTTTGAGGAAAATCCCACTTTATTGATAAATCTGAAAAGGTTACATTTCAAGTGTGTGACCGACCCTAGTCTCCGGGGCGCTAGCATGCCAAGGCGAGAGCCATGACAACATTCCAGCAAGGGAGGCTGAGACTTGGTTGGAGCTCGTCCTGAGTCGCAACACGCACTCCCCTATAGTATTGGTGTGATTCGGCACCCCCCTCATACCAAGCACTCTACCCAAGCTGGTAAAGCACGTTTTTTTCTCTCTAGGATTTTCTCTTTCTAGAAAGTCATTTTCTCTCTCTAGATTTTTACTGATCCCCAAGCTTCCTTTAATCATGCCTAGATCTTGTGAGGTGATTGCACATCGATCTGAGCTCTCTGGACTCCGCTAGAACCGATCAAAGATTTTCAGCCATAGGAACTTGGCGCCGGCTGGATTCTAGTCACAGTGGTGCCTTGAGCGGCGCCGGCGCCGTTGGCGCCGGGAGCAGCAGGGGCGCTGCTGGCGTCGGGGACATAGCTGGCGCCGGAAGTAAAGCTTGTAAAGGTAGCTGTACAACACAAGGCAAGAGCCATGACAACATTCCAGCAACGGAGGCTGAGACTTGGTTGGAGCTCGCCCTGAGTCGCAACCCGCACTCCCCTATAGTATTGGTGTGATTCGGCACCCCCTCATACCAAGCACTCTACCCAAGCTGGTAAAGCACATTTTTCTCTCTCTAGAATTTTTTCTTTCTAAAAAGTCATTTTCTCTCTCTAGATTTTATTTATCTCCAGGCTTCCTTTAATCATGCCTAGATCGTGTGAGGTGATTGCACATCGATCTGAGCTCTCTGGACTCCGCTAGAACCGATCAAAGATTTTCAGCCATAGGAACTTGGCGCCGGCTGAATTCTGGTCACAGCGGCGCCGGCGCCATTGGCGCCGGGAGCAGCAGGGGTGCTGCTGGCGCCGGGGACATAGCTGGCACCGATGGCGCCGGAAATAAAGTTTGTAAAGGTAGGTTTACAACAAGATCCCTTCATGCGACTCGTTACAATGTTGATATAATCTGTTGGTCGGTTCTTTCATAGGCTTTGTGAAGAACACCACAGGTCTCGAAATCAATCATTCGCTGACGTTAGAATGCAGGAGATCATCTGCTCATGGGTCTAAAAACGTGTAGCAAACAGCCTCTTGATCTAGAATGCGATGGATAGCAGCTTACAATTATGGGTTCAACCCCCCTCTATCAGCAACGAAGATCGTATGGTTCACGGTTTTTATCATGGCTAAGATGGTTTGGCATTCATTCGTAGCAAGAAAGGCCTTTTCTATAGTTCTAGCTCTAGACACTACTTTTTTGAATAATGTAATCCTAGATTGGCGTACTTCTAGCTGGATAGCTGGTTGTAGGCCCCTAAAAAAAAAGGTGAGTACTAATTGAGATGATACCTCAGTTGCTAGCCCTTTGTTCCATTGGCGAACGAGCTCTTTGAGTCGTTTAACATACAAGCATACCGATTCTCTTGGTTCTTGTTGTATCGTGGTGGTTAGAGCGAACATCAAGCTATCAACATTGTATTTGAGTCCAAACTCTGTTATAAACAGTTGTAACAATTCCTCCAAGGTGGTAATGGAAGCTTTTGGCAAATTATAGTAACATCATCTAGCTTTCCTTACTAGAGTCGTGGAAAACAACAACATGCATTGGATTTATGACAGTGTTGGTGAACATTAGCGTGTCAAATTCCTAGATATGTCTATGAGCATCTTCATTAGTGCCTCTGTGAAACTGAGGTAGGGAGCCTACTATTCTTGGTGCCCTTCTGATATCATCAGGGATAACTATTGGTTGAGTGACTCTTTGTATCAATAGTGAGATAGATAGAGGGCTAGGTATTTGCACAGTCGGATGATCTTGAGCTCGATGGTCATCTCCAACTAAAATTTCTTCTTCCGTGTTCTGGTTAGTGTGATCCTTGAGGCCCATGTTTGGCTCAACTTTACTTTCTACCATTGGTCACTGTTCTGACAGTATGTCATCACCCATCATCTCTTTGTCACTTTTTGCTTCATCACCCGCCACCTCATTGGGCTCTGGTTCAATCTCATCTTCAGATACGGTCTCCCACTCAGATTCATCACTATAACTCTCAACTAGATTAGATATCTCACCTTTAATATCATATCAAGTTGAGCACTCCCCTAATTCTACTTCTGATTGGATGTCATCTATGTGGATATCTGAAGGTGTTTCCCACTCTTGCAATGAGAGTGCTATTCTATTTGTAGATTGGCAGTACTATCTTCTTGATCCTTAAGAAGATTTGGCATTGTGCATTCTTGTGGTGACTGCTCTTGGGTTTCAACGACTTTTGGGAGTAGGGGAGGTGAATTTCTTGTTAAACTCCTACTATCTGCTGCTAGACTTAGTTCTCTAAGCAATAGACTAGCCTCTTGTAGTGAAATTGTTGGAGAGAGGGAGATGAACAAATTGAGAAAGGTGTCAAATGTTAGAAACGAAAAATTAGCTCAAAGGGTAAGACGAACACGAACGAGAAACAAACGAGAAACAAACTTGAATAAGAAAGTGTTCGTGCGTCGCGGAACGAGCTATATGACTCTCTTCAAAAGCATGAGTACACCTATCAGAATGGACAAAACTTTAGTGATGGAGATCACAATCATTCTAGATTACGCAGTCAAATATAATAAATGAAGCGCTAGAAGAATAATTTGTCGTGAATAGCAAGACAAATTATGTGTCGCGAATAGCTAGACTGTGCTCAACTGATAATTAGTCGCGAATGATTCGTGAAAGACAAGACTAAATGTTAGTTGTCTATTACCAGAAAGAACAACTAAAAAGATCAGACAGAATGAATAATAAACATAGCAATATTAACACAAATCTGAACGCAGAACAAAGAACTGTATCAGATTAAGTATATCAAATATATATGTCAATAATGCGGTAGAGCACATGCAAAAAATTACGTTCATAACTTTGATAACTTCTTGAAGTTAGGTAGGTAATGCAAAATAATAGTCCATCCTTAAAAAATCGAAAACTATGCACAACAAAAAGATAGTGTGAATAGTTACCGCCGAACATTGAACGATAAAGCCGCCATCACATATCAGTCTAACATAGGAGGATTATGTTTTTTATAGTACGAAAACCGATTCACTTGGGCATGAAAGTATTGATAACGATTCACAACATACGTGAGTAATAAGGAAATGAACAATGTGCAACAAGGACATTCATCCTACATTTGAAAAAATTGACAACAAAACCAAAAGTTACCTCATGTTTGGAGAGGGAACTGGTTGCCACAAGAGCCCCAAAGAGCCCCAAGTCATGAGCCATTCAAGAACTTGTGGCAAAATCTCATGTAGGGCCATAACCACCAAATGTGAACGAACTTCCTTGACTTAATCATCTGGCCCGACCATACCCTTTCTCCAGTCACACTGTTATGCTTCTCTCTCCATGAATCAGGGATCGTGCTTCCTCGGAACTTTTTGAGTTGAGGAGACAACTTTTGAAGCTGAGAAGGCTCAGGGCAACCAAATCAAGGACATCGAGCTCACGGGTTTATAACAATGCACTTCTAAACATCTCCTTCCACAAGATGATGAAACCGACTTGGAAAGGTAGACCATACAACAGACAACCGTAATTTGCCCAATTTTACCCATTAGGATTTCTGTAAGTTTTCAGTATTGCCCATAATTCACAGCTTGCGTTTTGCTTGATAAATATTTTTCTTTGATGGCTATTTGATTGAAGTTGACTTTTCTGGCATTCATGACTAGGGCTCCCACGACAACACAGTTTCCCTGAAAATGCACTAGGCAACCATATAATAGTAAAACCAACTCTGTACATGGTAGGGTTTTAGCTCGGCTATGCCGACTATTTTTACAACTGGCAAAAAGACGTAAAACATTAACAAAGGCCATTTCTAAGGCTGTAAACTTTTCTCTAGTCTCATTTAGGGCGGCAACTCTAGGTGGACCGGCATTTTGGCTCGGTCTTTACAAAAATTGACCACAAAATATTTTTGATGATTTTTTTTCGAAAGTCAATTTCTTACTTTAAACTGTGTCTAGCCACTTTAGGGGTAGGCTGGGACCCAAATTTAAGACAAATTTGTGCCAATTTTTCTCTAATAACCAGGTTTTACATGCCAGTTTTTCTGTTATTGCGAACTTAAGCTTCAATATTAGTCCGATTTTTCGTGCAAAAATATCGGCTAACATTGGCGACTACCATTGGGTAGTATGGTCCCCATACGACAGACCTAGAGTCTTTGGTTTCACATTAGCTCTTGATGGTGAATCAAGTATAGTGGGCTCAACACCCTTGCTAGGTGATGCTAACCACAATGAATTGGTAGGATGTCTTCAAAAGCTTCCGATCCAAAGGCCATCGATTGAGCCCTTAGGATCCATCTGCAACTGGATTGGATTTAACCGCAACATGGTTGAACAATTTGGTGTCTTCATACCTGCAAAAACTTCACCTGTGACCTAAATGACAAATGCTCCCATTCCCATCAAATGTAAGACAATGCTCACCTTTGGACCCATGCATGGAGGGGTATGCAAATGCAAATCTCAGGATTGGAGATGGGATGATATGGATGCAAGTCATTACTATTGTGTCTAACACCGTGTCATTGTTGTGTGTGTGAATGCATACGCAATGAGGCTTTAGTGCCCCATCTTTGAAACCAGTCTAGATTGGTGATTACTAACTCTTTTTTTGTTTAGACATTCAACTTATATTCTCTAAGGACCGATTCAATGAGAATAACCATCTATCCTCTCTGTACTGAATCTTATCTCAAGCCCTATATTGTGGCAGTAGTCCATGTAGGACAATTAATTGTCCTGAGATCCGATATACAAGATAGTAGGAAGCATTGGTTTTCCATCAATCTATAGAATTAATTAAGAAAAATCGTCCTCACCTCCTATGGATGTGTGAGGCATCACTCATCCTCACAAATTGGTTCTCTCTTTTTTTATTTTCTTTTTCTTCTTTTTACTTCTTTCTTTCTTTTCATGTCTTAGTAGGGTCCTTATGAAAGATGGTTTCCAGTCAGTGGAGATGGAGAAGAATCTTCTTAGTTGTCTGATCAGTAGGTGGTACTGATACAAATGTATATATTCGTTGCAGATCATCCATCCCATCTGATCCGACTTTATGTACAAAGCATAATATCCTTCAGCAATTGTCTCGAATGGTTCACCACTCAAAGAAGTAGTGATGTTTCAAGCTTGTTATCTCACATCATGTAACTATTATGTGGAGACTCTCATTTTTTTCTTTATCCGTCACGTTTTGAGATTATCCAACTGTCCAGTCAATCATGCCTTATCTATTGGGCAATGGAGTCACTCCCCACCCCATTGCATTGTTTTTAGTTAATACATGGATGAAATCTATAAATAGATAATCCCAACACAGATTACTTGAAGCTCCGTCCATGAGACGTATTATTTGAGCCTCCCGATTACGCCGTCATTTTGGTTGTAATTGCTATTTTATTGTGCTTCAGTGTAATATAGTAGCAGCATGCTTTTCTATCTGTGTATAGCATAGATGAATGCTTGTTGTGATTGAATGCACTTTATCATTGTTTGATCGCGCTTGTTTACTCACTCTGATCATAACACGGACATCTACGGCTCCTCAGTTTCTGATCAGACGATGACTGTCTTTGACTCCTAAGGAACTTGCACTATCACAATACTATCTCAATCTATTTCAAAAATAAACTTCATATTGAATCATATTTCCAGTAATACCACACACACACAAACCATTTCTAATCTCTTCAGTGGACTGTACACTCATTTTTGTGAGTATGAACTAATTTTTAAGATCATGTTGGGCAATTAGAACACTTAAAATTGTGATTATATTTAGCATAAGCTTTCTATTACACTATTTTTGCATCTAGCAGCTGATTGTAATGGGAGAGCTGTTCCGCAATATTCCCGCTCTCTTCTCTGTCCGTGTTCTTCTATCTCTCTTGTCCCATTAGATTGGTATCAGAGTGTAACTCATATAAATTGAGAAATTAAGTGTGTTCTATTTGTATTACTGTTAGTATGTCTCATATAGATAGCTCTTCTTCTTCATCATCCAGCGAAACTAGAATCATTGACAAGTTCAATGGTTCTAACTTCTACATCTGGAAGTTTAAACTCTAGATGATGTTGATAGATAGAGATATTTGGGATGTAGTAGAAGGTGCTTACTTGAAACCCGAAGATGGTGATCAAGCGAAGGAATGGAAGATCAAAGATCAGAAGGCCTTAGCATGCATCACACTCAATTTGGCTGACTCCCAAATATTCCATGTTACCACATGCAAAACCTCTAAGGATGCATTAGATTTGTAATCAAATATCTATGAGACTCATGATGTAAGCACTAGATTACATCTTAGAAGGAAGTTCTTTAATGCAAAACCTCTAAGGATGCATTAGATTTGTTATCAAATCTCTATGAGACTCATGATGTAAGCACTATATTACATCTTAGAAGGAAGTTCTTTACTCTTAGCATGTCTGATTCTATTGCCATCACTTCTCACATCAACAGCTTCAAGTCTTTATTGGATCAATTATCAGCTGTAGGATGTTCTATTCAAGATGATGATCTCATCATGACCTTGTTTTCTTCTCTTCCAAAGTCATACGAGCACCTTGTGGTGATGATCTCCAAACAACCCGACCTCACTCTTCAAAAGGTGATTGGTCACCTACTTCAAGAAGAAATACGGAGAAAGACCAGCAGCCTATCTATCAAAGACAAATTAATGGCTCTATACACCAAAAAGAAAGACTACTCCAAGGGCAAGAATCAAGTGCAACAGCAACAACAGAAGCCTCATATTCAAGATGAGAATAGTGTATCATGAAAGAAGCTTTTCTGCAGATATATCCAAATCTACAACGAGGCGAAGAAGCAACAACAACAACAACCAACTCCTCCAACACGACGGAATTTAAGGAGCAAGATACACATTTGTTAATGGCTTAAACCAACAACAACGAAGATTGTGATAGCTGGTACCTGGACAACGACGCTACCCAAAACATGACCTCTCGCAAGGAATGGTTTACCGACTATACAACTTACAACAGAGATCAATTCATCTACCTTGGAGATTCAAGCACCATACACGTGGAAGGAAAAGGAACAGTGAAGATCACATTCAACAACGATCTATCTATTTGTATTCCCAACGTCCTTCATGTTCCTCAGCTATCAAAGAACCTATTATCAGTCTCCAAGATAACTGATGAGAACTACACTGCTACTTTCTCATCTGAGCAGTGTACAATATCCGAGGAAGACACTGCTCTGACTACATCCACTAGAGTCAGAAATTTTTACGTGCTCTCTAATTTAGTTGCATTAGCTAGCATCTCTCACGAGAATGTAAATGATAATGCTATTCTGTGGCATAGTAAATTTGGACACATGAATACAAGATCACTTTCCTATATGCGTTGTAATAACTTAGTTGATGGATTGTATTTCCCTTCTTCATTAGATAGGAAATCTTTCTTTTGTGAATCATGCATCTATGGCAAACACAAGTTTCCCAAATCACATTCCATAAAAAAAAAAAACATGTATTGGATCTTGTACATAGCGATCTTTGTGGTCCAATGCCAACTCCGTCCTTAGGAGATGCAATCTATTTTATCACTTTCATAGATGATTATTCTAGATGATCTACAGTCATGTTCATTAAGCACAAATTCAGCCTTTGAATGCTTCAAAAGATTTTAGGCCATGGCTGAGACACAAATGTCTACAAAAGTAAAGGCACTCCGAACTGATGGTGGCGGCAAATACCTCTCTAATGAGATGTCTGTTGGATTATTCTCTTTCTTACTAATCGACTAATCGGTTTTAATCCTCATCCATTGTTTATCCAGTTTTGTGGATTTTCTCGTGTTTTTACACAGTTTGCAGATTTACAAGTATTTTTACATAGTCTGCAGAAATACACAGAGTTTGACAACAGTGTTGCATTTTTTGTTTGTCAAAAATTACGTGTAAAAAATGCAGTGTCGTCTTTTTCGTATTTTTTGCTTGTCAGAAATTGCGAGTTAAACTGTAGAGTCACATTTTTTGCATTTTTCAAAGTGCCTCAAATGTTAAGGAAATGACTCTGGCAAAGTGTGGAGCTACCTCAAATATTAAGAAAATGAGATTTTAAGGCACTGTCGTCTTTGTCGCAAAAAAGCCGACACTGTCGCTTGTGGAAGTTTTAGTTCATTTCTACAGAGTGACAATTTTAGTTCATTTATGCAAACAGACTGTTTACGACCAATTTCATCGCTCATCAGTAATCAATTTCTAAGAAGGAACTGGATGAATGCCAACGGACACCAACCAACTAGCAATCACATTTGACAACCTAATTACTTAGTATAAATCAGTTGTTCATACATCTTATTATCAATGATCAAGTTCTAAAGTTTTGAAGCAACAGGTCAACACTGTGAATTGTGAAGGAGTTGAGCGTTATTAGACGACGCTTCATGTGCTCTTATCGAGTAGATCATTCACACTCTGAAGGTATTGTTGTTAGCTCTATATCAAGCTTTCAAGCTTGAATTCTCTTGAGCATTCTAGGTCAGTCTTTTAGAGATTTATTTTAGAGTTGCTATGCGCTACTGCTTATCAGTATAGTTGCTTATTATCAGACTTATTCTCAGTTACTCAGAGACAACTTAGAGTGCACGATTATTATCCGTTATTGTTTTGCGCTCATTAGTATTTGATTTTGTTTCCCTGAATCAATACTATCATCTTATTGCGTTCAGTATATGTCAGAATGCATGCATCTCTGTATTGCTTTTGTTATTGATAGAAATTGTCTAAGAATTCAATACTTTATGTTTGGCTATGTAATCACTTAGTATCTAGCGATTTCAAAGTTAGTTACTAAAGATTGAACGTGATTTTCATCACTGCTTTGTTCAATTTTTGATAGGCGTAGTCATGCATTGGAAGTAGGAAGTTTTCGCATACCATTATTTATCCTATTTTCGACATGGTATCAAAGCATTCTATCATGGTATTAGAGCATTGATTCTTCTTCAGGGCTAATACTATTTCGATACTAGAGCGAAAGCTCTAATACTTGATATCTTTTACGATATCAATTTGATATCATATTCTTCAGTTTCTTTTATTGTTTCAGTATCAGATAATTGATTTCTTGTTGTTGGCATTACTACATCTTAGCGTCATTGATACAATTGACAGACTAAGTTCCAGATGGATTCTCAAAGTAAAGCTGGTCTTATTGCAGACAAGCTAAATGGATCCAATTATCATTTGTAGAAATTTAAGATGAAAACTTTGCTAATCGCCAATGAGTTCTGGGATGTTCTTACAGGTATAGAAGTAAAACCTGAAGACGACACAGAAGACTCAAAGTGTAAATTGAAGGATGGTAAAGCTTTTGTGCTCATTATCCTCAATATATCAGATACATAGATTGGACACATAGTTGAGGCTAAAACTTCAAAAGACGTTTGGGACATCATGAACTCACTATATGACATGAGGGACATAACTACTAAGTTACATCTACGAAGGAAATTCTTCACATTCAAGATGTCTAATGGTGATTCTCTTTAGAGTCACATTAACCAGTTTAAGAATCTCTTGCAACAGATGACCGTTGTCGGATCAATCATAGATGATCAAGACGCAATTATGACATTGCTTTCAAGTTTGCCCTCTACATATGAGAACTGGGTGATGATCATATCGACACTCTCACATTTAGCTCTTACTAGAGTTATTATTATGTTGCTGCAAGAAGACAATAGAAAAAGTCAAAACACTTTGTCTACTTCCTCCTCTCAGGCTCTATATGTCAACAAAGGCTTTAAGCAATAGAAGCAGAAAAGCTCCAAGAAGGCTGCAACGAATCAAAAGCTGACTCAAAGTCAGGTACAATCATCAAATCCACAGTCAAAGAAAAAGATGTTTTGTAGGTATTGCAAGCGCAATAACCATGAGATCAAGGATTGTCGAATTCTCCAAGCAACCTGATCAACAAGCAAACATAGTTTCATCATCTCCCCAGGTCGAAGTGGACGAAGGTGCATTCCTGGTCAAAGACCAAAGCACTTTTTGGATGATTGATGGTTTCTTGATTCTGGAGAAACTCAACACATGATCAATCAACACGAGATTTTCAATTCCTACACGCCTTACAACACGAAGAAATTTGTTCATCTAGGTGACAATAGTACTCACACTATTGAAGGTGAAGGTATTGTAAGATTGCAATTCTAGCATGATCAATTCAAACTACTATCAACGGTCTTATATGTTCCTAAACTCTCTACAAATCTGTTATCAGTAAGTAGAATTACAGATTTAGGTCATAAGGTAGAATTCAAATCTGATCAATGCAAAATTAGTGATAAAAGTAATAAGATCCTTGCACTCGGCAAGCTTATATAGATTGGCACATTGTTATTCAGAGTCTAGTCAAGTCTTAAAAACCTCTGTTCTAGTCAATAAAGCATTACTATGGCATCATTGCTTAGGACACTTGAATTATGCATCTATTTTGAACATGTCCAGACAATCCATGGTTCTTGATCTCGACTATCCTTCTGGTAAGGTTGATCTCCTTGTCTGTCATAGCTGCATCTTTGGAAAGCAGGCCAGGATTCCTTTTAGATCAAACCATACACATGCAACAAAAGATATGTTAGATGATGTTCATACAGATTTATGTGGACGTATGCAAATTCCTTCATTTCTAGATGCAAAGCATTTCATTACCTTTATTGACGAATTATCCAAAAGAAAAGTTGTCTATTTCATTAAATAGAAATTGGAGACTTTCATCAAATTCATACAATTCAAAGAGCACGCTAAGAATCAAACTGGCAAATGAATCAAAGCACTGAGGTTAGATAACAGGGGAGAATACATCTCCACCGAACTCAAGGAGTATTGCCTTAACAACGTCATTGAACAACAATACATTACCTCTTATTCGCCTCAGTCAAATGGTCTTGCTGAGAGATAGAACAAGACCTTAGTTGAATCGGCAAAGTGCATGTTATCACATGAGACACTTCTGAAGTCCTTCTAGGCTGAAGCTGTTTCAACAACAACCTATATTCAGAACAGATGTCCTATTAAAGGTCTCTCAAACAAAACACCATTGGAAATTTGGACAGGTACCAAACCTTCTTTATCAAACCTACGAGTTTTTGGATGTAGTGCTTTTGCGCAGATACCTCGTGATCTCAAGAAGAAGCTCGACTTCCAGAGTATCAAATGTATTTTCATCAGCTACACTAATCAAGCCTACAAGTTGTTCGATCCCATCGAGTCGAAGATATTCACTAGCTGGGATGTCATCTTCATTGAAAATCAGTTTCAAGACCTCAAAGGAAAAGGCAAAGCCGACATAGTTGAATCTTCAGTTTCATCCGACACATTGAACTTTCCAGTTCCTCAGTCAACTATTCTTTTTGAAGGTCCAAGCTCTTCTACTTTTGACGAACAATAAATCAACGACAAATCGGAAGATGATGATGTTGCAGTTCAACAACTACAGTATGATGGAAATGATCAACTTCCTCTATTACCCAAAAGATCTTCAAGAGCAAGCAAACCACCTGATTGGTATATTGACGAGTCTACAACCTACCTTGTTCAGGAACCGACGTTTGTCCAAGAGGCACTTAGTCAGCTTGATTTAGATCTCTGGAAAAAAGATATGGATAAAGAGTATTCATCTCTTATCAAGAACTAGACAAGGATAATTGTTGAATTACCTGCTAGTAGAAACGTAGTTGATTGCAAAAAATTTGAATACATTACAATCTCTCAAACTACCAAAGAGGCAATCTAGTTGAGGAATTTATTGTCTGATATTGGTCTTAGACAATCTGTTCCAACAAGGATCCAGTGCGACAATCAAAGTGCTATTGCATTATCTATCAATTCTAGATTTCACTCTAGGAGCAAGCACATCAAGCTTAAGTACCACTATATCAGGAGCAGAATACTCAACAAGGAGGTAAGTCTAAATTTTTCCGTACCCAGTACATGGCAGCTGATGTATTGGGTTAAATCAGGAAGCAAACAAGCATTTTTGTGCTATCTTGTGTCTAAAGATCAAGGCATTTAAGGATCCAGATTAAGGGGGGGTCTTGGATTTCTATCCTCCCCATCCCTATATCTCCGCTAATCTAGATCCGTTCACTAGCTGTTGTAAATACTTGGACAATCACATACTCTGCAGATACATATGTTTCTTGACAATCTGCAAAAATACAAAGGAATTGATGATAGTGTTTTGAATTATTTGACCACCACCGATTGTTCAGCCATCCTCACTATTTGGACATCAACAACTATTCAACCATCTTCGATTGTTCGGCTATCCTCGATAATCCAGCCACCACTGACCATCAGATCAGATCAGATCCGATTGTTCGGCCATCCTTGAACAATCGGCTGCAATTTAATTGACGGCGGATCATCAGGTATTCTGTATCATGATCGAACAAAATCTCCATATATTGTCCAAAGGCGATTGCTAACAACACGTAGTGCCTTAATCCTAATTGAAAAGTACAGATTAACTATTCTCTTAATTAGTTAGCCATGTGTATATATCTAGCAGCTTCTCAGGTTGCTCGGTTACTACCTTAGTTGATTCATCTATTCATAGCGATCAATCGATTATCAAGAGCACAATTGTCTTGTTATTTCTTTCTGTTATTACAGAGTATGTCTCAAAAATAACGTGTCTGAACCTGCATTCAGATTGTATTCTCTACATGACAAAATAATCATTGTTCCAATAATCTAGGTTGTGTATGGTAAATGTTCGCTTTATTGATGTTCAGATAAATTCATGCTCGCAAATAGATTTATTCGTAGAATAAACTATTCATATGACTGATAGCATATGTCGATCTATCGTTCTAAATCACCGCACCTAAAACACGTCTGCAAAGCTAAATATAATAACTCAGTAAATTTGTGCATGGATATGGAATCGACTGTCTAAATCCAACGATTTTGAAGCTGTGATCAGGTAGGACAGACTTCAATCCATTGAAGTCGGTCTAATCTGATAAACGTAGTTGCATGTACCGAGGATTCCGCTCGCTACTCACTGTCGTGACACCTAGACCCTGAATCCCAACATTATTCACTCTATCTCTGTATTTTTGAATATTTATATAGCTTTAGAAAATGATCAGCTCTTTATACTAGCTAGGAGTGCCACATGGGCTTATCCAAATGACAATTTATAGCAAACGTTTTAACCTGGTCGCAATTGGCACTTAGCCATATTGAGTTGTAGATTGCAATTGGCACTTAGCCATATTGCATTGTCACTTGTGTAGTTAGAATTCGTAATCATAAAATACCGTAAGCATCCATAATGAGTGAAGGTTTGTAAGCAATCCCTAAGCCCATGTGCAAACGTAAAAACTTAGTAAACGACCATACAACATAAGCTCATAAGCAAGTAAAACATAAGCTAGTAAGTAGGCGTAAGATCCTGGCTCGTAAGTAGACGTGAAAGTCCATGAGCTTGTAGGCAAACATAAGAGGCCGTAAGTAGATGTTAGAGCCATCGACAAATACTTGTCAAACCTTTGATAGTCGTTCGATAAAGGCTTTGTAATTGTCATTGTTGACTCACCTGTTAACTATTCTCGTGTATTTCTACAAACTATGCAATAACAAAAGTAAATCTAGAGCAACTGGATAAATGAATGGATGTAATAATCGGATTAGAGTAATAAGGATAATAATTCAACAAGATAACTCCAAGGAGTTTCAAGTCTACAACTTGAAAGCTATGGCTGCATTGAAATACTACTTAGATAGCCAACTTGCTTCTGATGGTGATTTAGGCTTTTATTTATAGAAAAATACTTTAAATCTTATTGTCCTATAATAGTAATTGGATTGTAGCTAATTGATGGGGCAAGGGAGAATGGAGAAGAGAGAAGGAACATGAGCAGAGAAGCGAGAAGGAATATTTGAGAAACAGCTCTCCCGTTACAATGGGCTACTAGATGCAAAAATAGTCTAATGGATTGTTTATGCTAAGTCTAGTCAGAGCTTAATCGTTCTATTGCCCAACATGATCTTAAAAATCAATTCATACTCGCAAAAATAGAATGAGTACAGTCCATCGAAGAGATTAGAAATGGTTTGAGGTATTACTATAAATCAGATTTCAATGAGAAGTCCAGTTTTGAATTAGATTGAAAGAGCAGTGTGACAACGCAAGTTCCTCAAGCGTCAAAGATAGCCATCGTCTGATCAGAAACTGAGGAGTTGTAGACGTCCGTGTTCTGATCAGAGTGAGTGAACAAGTGTCATCAAACAACAATGAAGTGCATTCAAATCACAATAAGCATTCATCTACATTATACACAGATAGAAAAGCGTATTGCTGTTATATTACGTTGAAGCACAACAAATGACAGTTACAACCAGAATGATGGCGTAACTGGGAGGTCCAAAATCATTCATCTCATGGATGGAGCATCACGTAGAGTGTGCTTGGATGATCCATTTATAGATTGCATCCATCTATTAATCACAATAAATGTTTGTCACCTAATTAGACAAGTTGGTGTACTTGAAAGTATTTGGCTTGTGTGACAACTGTACCTTTTTGTACATGGTCAACGAATCAGGGAATGTTGACGTGGACGAGGACGTTGCAAATCTCTCACTTCGCATTTTAGGGGAAGTGGCTTTCTCTCACTTCGCAAATTTGAAAAGTGGTTGGGAATGTTCCTCGTTGAAAATAGATGACCTTCGGATTTTTTCTCTCTCTTCGCATTTTTCACAAAAAGCCGAAGGTGCCTGTAAAAAGCCTAAGGAGCTCTTAAAAAGCCGAAGGTATCCTTAAAAAATTGAAGGTGTCTCTAAAACAGTTTAAGTCATGAAAATAGATGACCTTCGAAAATTTTCTCTCTCTTCGCATTTTTGGGAAAATGTGAAAAAGCCAAAGGTGTTAAAAATAGTTAAACCTTTGAACTCTGAATAAGTTGACTTCTTCAAAATAGTTGAAAGGAAGAAGCCAAAGGTAAGTCTCGCATTTCAGAAAAGTACAAAAAATGTCACGAAACTGTGCGACACTTAGTGTATTTCTACAGATGATTGCAACCCCTTGTGTATTTCTACAAACTATCACAGAAGTACTGTATTTCTGCAGACTTGCTCTAAATGCAAATTTGTGGAAATCCTTGAAGATGGCCAAGTCTTCAATGACTTCAAGTTATTAAACTTAACATCTGAACTTGAAATTATGATAGGGTTGGTTACCCATTGCTGGAGATCAGCCAGAAGATCATTGTAGACGTTATTCAAATAGTTTGGCTGTCTAATTCTTGATTCCTATAGGTATCAGATGAGCAGACGTAGAACCAAAGTTGGTTTCACCTAACCCTAGATCAATAAACATGTAGGAAGAATCTTGAAAATAGAAAATAGTCATTCACCAAGGAGAACTGTGGGCTTAATTTCCAATGGTCCCCCTTAAGGTCACGGTTAGTACCTTGATATCTTCGTCAGGTTCAGCATGTTGAAAAACTTCTGGTGCTTGATCCTGGGAAGCGCTTTGGTGAAGATGTTTGTGGCCATTTCTGTTGTGGAGCAGTATTGAAGGATCACTTGCCCTGAGAAAACTTTCTCCCAAATGAAATGATACTAGATTTCTATGTGCTTGGATTTGCCATGAAATATGGGATTCAGTGATAGTGAAATACAGCTCAAGTTGTCACACAGAATGGTGGTAGCATTGAACTAAGTGTGATGTAAGTCGTGAAGTAATAACCTGATCCATATTACTTCTTTTGAAGCTTGACATGTTGCGATGTACTCTACCTTGGTCGAAGAAAGCGTGACTGATTTCTACTTCCTTGAGTTCCATGAAATCACTCCCCCTGGCAGATAGAAACAGAACCTAGAGGTAGATTTTCTGGTAGAGACTATTCCTCTCCAATATGAGTCTGAATAGCCTCGCAGGATGAGTGGGTCGATAGCATTGTCATCATAACATAAAATGTGATCTAAACTTTCCTGAATATATCTCATCACTCTCTTTAATGCTTTCCAATGAGAGATCCTAGGATTAGACATACTTAACGTGCTAACAGTGTATGCTAAATCTGATCTAGTACACAACATTGCATACATCAAAGATCCTATAAGTGAATGATGAGGGTACTTCGCTATGTCGAGTACTTCATTATCAAATCAGCATGAGCAGGTTTAGTCAATACTATACTTGGCTCCATTGGAGTATCAATTGGTTTGCAATCAAACATATGAAATTTTTCTAAAATGCCTTTTAGATATGTCTGCTGGATAAGATAGATCTTATTATGAAGTCTATTTTTTGTAATGTGAATTTCTAACAAAGAATGAACAACTCCTAAATCAGTCATGTCAAATTCCTTTGACAGATAGTAGTGTGCAGAAGAGAAGTGTCGTTAGACAAGATAAACGCATCATCTACGTAAAGAGCTACGTGAACTGAATGGATACCTATATGCTTGGAATAAACATTACAGTCAGCTAAATTGTTTGCAAACCCCAATTGAATAAGATAAAAGTTGATTCTATCGAACCACTCTTGCGGCCTGTTTCAGACCGTAGATTGCTTTGTGCAGTTTGTACACTTTGTGCTCTTGGCCTTTGACTTCAAATCCTTCCGATTGGAAGACATACAACTCTTCCTCAACATTGTCGTTGAGAAAGGCTATTTTGACATCCATTTGGTGCATTTCGAGGTCTTCCACTACAGCTAATGCAATCAGAGTTTTGATTGACTAAAAACTAGTCATATCATGTTCACACTAACTTGATTGATACAAAATCAAAATAGATATATACAAGTATGACTCAATACTTTCTTTCACTCCACACGTGTGAAATCAGATCATGAACATTGTTCTAATGATTGATCTTTATTTACAATAAACAATGTCAAGTGAGAAGTGACAATTGTCAACACTCCTCCTCACTTCTAACTTGGCAAATCTAATGTACATCTATCTACAATTCCAAGAGCATATCTTAACTTGAAAAATAGTTCTTTGGACAATGGCTTGGTTAAGATATCAACTATGCATTCGGATGAGATCAACTCTGATGGTTCCATTGCTAAATGGAAAGCACAACTGGCGGCAAAAAGATTCACTCAAGTCCAAAGTGTGGATTATCAAAAAAATTTCAGTCCTGTCTTGCATGTGCATGAATAAATGCTACCACATGGCAAGTGGATGTTCACACGTGTGGATAGAGTTCTAGAAGATAAGAGTTGACCATTTTCCTTAGATCCTATTTTGTAGGAAATATTCCTATATTCTAGGAGACTAGCTCTTTGGATTTTAGCCATATTCTAGAAGGTCAACTTTGGATAAGGATCAAGAATGGATCAAATGGATAGATCTGAGTGATGTGGCACTCTTCACACGTGTGAAGACCTGCTGGACTGTACCAGACTCGTGGATGTACATCCATAAAAGGATCATCATTTTGCTAATGAGATTGATGAGACTTGCATTCTACACTTTTGTGAGATTTCTAGTCATTAGAATTGTGATTTCTATGAATGATTGCTATCAAGAACCAAAGTACTTGTTGTTTCAAGTGCAGGCTGTACTATGGACACTACTTCACATGTGTGAGGCTGCTTTCACTAATTTATGAAGTTTTGATCCATTGCTCTTGCTTAAATCTAAGTGTAATGAATTTAAATCAAGATCTAATGTGTAGAACTTGATAGATCCATTGATTAAACAACCAATAACTCTCTATAATTGTTAAGTACAATCATTATTATCCTTTAAACTAAAATTTTATCACTTCCGTGATAGATTGACTGATAGGTAATACTTTAAAATCCATTATCCTGCCTTTCCAAGAGCTTCTATATATGTTATCCGATCTTTTTCTTTTTCAAAATGAGCCTTTTGCAAAGGGATGCATCAAGATCCATTGATATTTTTGATATATTCTTAGTATCCATTGATATTCTACATTTTTTTCATTGCAAATATTGATTGCATCAATGGTTCCTCTTGGTCTCCGATTATGTGTAGCCATTAGTTCAAAATACGAGTACGCAGGCTGAGAACGGAGAGATGTGCTATTGAATTTAAATTAGATACTTTTGGTACTGATTTAGATTATGTTTTTATGACATGCAGCAACACATATTACGACATCATTCGACTTTCTTTGCAAGAAATAGTGGAAGTCTTAGCATATGGTCATCGCAAGGAATGGAAAAATCTCATTGGCAAGCAAGAGTGGCATTTCATAAAAGTACACAACATGGAGGGACTAGCACAACATGGCGGGACTAGCACAAAAAGAAGCTATATATTGCAACTTTTCCAATGGTTTTACAGAAGAATCCAAATTCGTCATAATACAAAATCGACGAATTATAAAAAATTTCAAAAAACATGCAAATTTATACAAGCCAAGGGGCAATAGACACACCACAATGGTTTTCTTTACAAGAATTATTTTATGCACCTTATTGAAATTATGTCCTCCAAGAAAATGAGACAGTGCCTTGATTGCCATAATCATAGTCTCACCATGTTGATGAAACTTTGAATGGGCAACACTTATCTCATTCTTCTTGAAGAACTTGAGATAGTACTCCAGTGCATAATTTCTTGAAAATTCTCTAGCAGAAGATCTCTGCCCTCCTCGACGAATTGCGAAATCATCAAGGAAAATTGTTTCTTGAAATGATAAAAAACAAAGTAAGCTCCAATATATAATCTGACATAATGAATCTACTAGTACATGATAAGATACAAAAACTTACGCATTCGACTTTGTCTTCCCTGATTATTGTCTCTCCATCAATATTATGTCCAGCTTTCAATGTCAATATTGTTGGTGAATAGACAGTTGGTTGTGGAAAACCAAGTTGACTTTGGATTATGAGAAACTCCTCTTCAGAAGGTAGATCATCTTCTTTGTTACACATTTTCTCCACAGCCATTTTCAAGCAATCTTTCCCTGAATAAAACTTATCATTATGTACATCGTCAACACCAGGGAGAAGATCATCAGAATCAAAATCAATTATATCCGAAAATTCATCAAGTTCTTTGCTCAAAATGCAATGAGTCTCAGTTTCAGTGAAATAAAAAAGATCCGATATATCCGATATTGTCAAAAAAGAATTATTATCTATATTATAAGTAGACAAAGTGATCAAAGATTTATCAGAAGGAGAAAGAGTAGTGGGTGTTCTAGGGCCTATAAACGATGCCCTATTTCGAGCATGATCAAAATTTGAATTGTCCCAGTTTTTTGAGGATACCTGTCTTTTGGCAGTGCATGGTAAGCATGTCACCATCATGCCAAAAGATTTCGTCATTCTCAGAAGACTTCAGGAGCGTTTTCCTAGTCTACATGTTGATAATGCCAGCACCTCCAGAGACTTGCCTCTGGATAGAACCAACTTGCTGACTACTCTAGGAGGAAGAGGAAGTAGTCTGTCTCCAAGAAGGCTGGATCTCGAAGGCCAATTGCTTCCCTACCTCCTAGAGTTATCTTGACCAAGAGACCCCGGATCGTCCTGAGCTCTGAGTCAGATGCTAGAGAATCTGATTCAGATCGAGAATCATCACCCCTTTCTTCTCTTGTTATTTGTCCAGCTCCTCAACAGGTTTCTTCACCAAAAGTGTTGATTACCCAAGAAGAGCTCGACAAAATAATAGAGAAATCTGTAAATATTGTACATAATCTTTTTGTAAGAATTCCATACGACCCTGCCCAAGTTTATTTTGATTCTAACCATTATAACCAGTACGAGACCTAACTAGCTAATAAAATTAATCTTCTCGGCAATTTTTTTGATTTTTTTCTTCCAGATTCACGTAAAAGCTTTAGATTAGGTCCCAAATTTTGTGCCAAGCTGAAAGATAAAACTTCAAAAATTTCAGATGTAATGGTAAAAGCCGGAGGATCTTTTTTGCAGAATAGTATTAGTTCCGATTCCCATGGTATTGTTTTTGTTGTTAGTCTATTTTTCATGGGAGCGATAAAGGCAAAAGAAGTCAATTTTGGGAAGGCTGTATATTTTATTGAATGCAGTCCTGTGGCAAAATTTTATTTGATTCCATATGAAAATAAGTAAGGATTGCTCTTTTGTTTTTGTTGCTTTGCGGCATTGCTTTAATAAGTAAGGATTGCTTTAATAAATATGGATTTATCGATATTTGTATTTTGGTTGTTGCAGTCGGCATTGGAGCCTGAACATTATTTCTGTAAAGATAAATGAGGGAGTATCAAATTTTGTATGTGTAAAATTAAACTCAACCTACAAATACACATAGAGAATTTGATTCTCTACTTCATGATGTCATTCGGGAAATACCGACAATGACAACCTCAATTGGAGAGATAACCATTAGATCTCTCAAGGTATATTCAATTTATCTCTGATATGCATGTATTTCTTTTTTAATTCAAATCGATCATCATAGCATAAATAAATTTTCTATCATAATATTACTAATTTTCGTTCAATATATGCAAAGTATACAACAAAAGGACGTTTTTAGTTGTGCATGGTTCGAAGCACATGGTCAATTGAAGAGCACGGCTTCCTTGATGGCGCCATTCGTAATGTGCATGCAAAATATGAAACACTGAACTATGAATCTGAAAATTTGCATAGACAAAAAGTCATGAATCTGAGAAAATGTGTTGGCATAAATTTGAAACACTGATCTATTTGGAACCACAAATTAACTCTGGTTAACCCTATTAACCATGATTTGACAATGCATATACATTAATGGTACATTGATTTTCTCATCTCAACCATCTGTCATATTCATTTTTAATATTTTTGGGTCTCTTTGGGCTGTGATGTCTTGGACGGGCAGGCCTCATCAACCAATAGCATTTCCACATGCTGCCCGATGAAACCATAGTATATTTTAAAAGTTTTTATTTTATTTATATTTGGAAAATTCTACGTTACATAGAACCTCGATTTCAAGGTTTCAATTGGTCCACATGGCAACAAAAATAAGAAAAAAAAATAAAAAAACATATGTTTCAAAGGCCCTCTTCGGGCTCTAAGTGTCTCTAATGTTTGTAGTACCACGCAAAGCAGTCTTTATACTCCATCAATAGCTTCTGCAGCTCGGTGAATTGTGAGGGCATGAGATGTGCTCCCACATGAACAATTTTGTCTTCTTCTCCTGGCTCTGCTATATTCATCAATTGAGTGTGAGCCAGTCCCTCGTAGACTTGTTCTTCTTTTTCTTGATTTGCATCAGGTTCTTGTTTGGCAACATGATCACCACGTTATCCAAGGTATAACTCTTGAAGTTTTCTGGCACATCATGGGCTGGTGCCTTGCTCGTTTCTTCCTTCAAAAGGTTGATCTTAGTTCGATTCATGAGTGATAGCTTGTGCATTGCTTCTAGCATTCCTAAAGTTGATGTCGAAGCGTGGTCACGGATGACCCTTGAGCATGTGATTCAGCAAGTTTCTTCGTTCCTCGTACATCGTTGTTGGTTGCTGCGGCTTCTTTGCTCGTTTTCTTCTGTTGAGGTCCTTTGACATTCACCACATGGTTCCGAATGTCTTCATCCACTGTTGCTATAGCCTCTTTAGGTAAATCGCTCCACTTGATCACCCAATTGTATCTTTGCTTTTCTTGATTTTTCTTTGGTATAGGTGCTTTCAGTGTTTGCGTCTTGGAGACTTTAGCACGTGGAGATTTCTGAGGTGGTTGAGTTGGTCTTCATTGGAGTCCATAGCGTGTAGGGTCCATGTGGTGTAGAATTTGCTTATTTGTCAGCTCAACTCCCTCGTCGTAGGACAATGCATGTTGCCAAGGAACTAAATCACTTCAACAGGTTCCGAAATAGGTTCTGTTGACAGCCATGCTATGTTTATCATGTTCACCCCGTAGGATATGGGCGTGTCCAGGGTGAATCCTCGTGATGGTGATTCGTAGGGTTCTGAATCTGAATCTAGATCAGGATGACATGTATGCCTAGCCATACAGTCAATTGTTGCCAATGCGTTTGTCCACAAAATGGTATTCGATTGTGAATCATAATGAACGCCCATTGAGGCTTTCGAATGATCAATGCTATAGTCCATTGTGAAAGAAGTGTCATCAGCCTTGGGTGGTATAGGTTTCATCGCCCATGTGGAGGGATCCACCTTTATTGCTCGCTCTCTATTTTCAAATGTAATCCCCCAATGAACTACTTGTGAAACTCGTAACCAGGGTCATCCCAAAAAAATCCGATAGGCAGTGGGTGTTTCAAGAATGTCCATCACCACAAACGTGATGACAAATTGTATTCCTACTATCTTGACCGGAATGTCTTCTACAATGCCTTTTGGCCGAACACATGATTGACTAGCTTATAGTTTGATGGCAAACTTGGCACCTTTCAAACCTTGTAGATTCCATTTCTCATAAAAAGTAGTGGAGATAAGGTTGACACCCGATCCTCCATCTACAACAGTAGCTTCTTCTCCAAAGAGTTTGTGCTTGATAGGAAGAGTTATATTGTGCTGCTCACTCTCCCAAGCTACTTCCACATTCAAAACATTGTTGGCTTCTTCGAATCCAGCGCATTTATTTGTGAGATTCTCCATCTACAATAGCAGCTTCTTCTCCGAAGAGTTTGTGCTTGATAGGAAGAGTTATATTGTGCTGCTCACTTTCCCAAGCTACTTCCACGTTCAAAACATTGTTGGCTTCTTCGAATCCAGCGCATTTATCTGTGAGATAAATGTCATTATGTAACAACAAGACACATGATAAGTAGTCCAATGGAAAATGCAACAAATTATTGTCTTTGATGCATGAATCCTTCAAACGTCCCACTTTAATTACACCAAATCATAGCTAACCGATCTGTTAGATTATTCTCTTGATTATCGACTAATCTATCTTTTAATCTTCGTCCACTTATTATGCAGTTCTGCAATTTTATACAGTTTCTACACTATCTGCAAAAATACTCGGGAATCGTTCACACGTGGCTCCGACATATCGGACATCATCCGACAAATTTTATCGGGTGAAAGACACTTCATTTTTTCACTTGAATTAAGGCAGACTTGCCCTAATCGTTTAGCAAGTAGGAAGTACTAATTGGATGGATGCCAGCTCATGATCAACTAGCCATTAAGATCTACGACCTATTTGGTTGTCCTACTCGACATGTCGCATTTGCTTAGTATAAGTAGCTGATCATACTTCTATTATTTCTAATGTTTTTAAAAGTATTCATAGAGTATTATAGCAGCTCTCTCAAGCTTTCAAGAAAATTGGCCTCAATTGCCAAATATACAAATATGACCAAAATAGCAAAACTAGTTGAAATTTCTCACACTCCCTCTTGAACTAGTTTTAGCATAGACTTTGAAAACACTCCAATTGAAGTCCTATGCTTCATGAATGAGTCCTTTCCCAATGATTTGGTGAAGATATTAGCTACACATTCCTTTGAGGACACATGTCGAAGCTCCACCTCCTTTGCCCTGACTTGGTCCCTTCCAAAGTGATATGCCACCTCAATATGCTTGCTCCTAGCATGAAAGATGAGATTGGTTGCCAACTTTTGGGCTGATAGGTTGTCACAAAAGATAATTGGGATCTCTAAAAAATCCAGCAACTGAAGATCCTTCATCATCTTCTTGATCCATACCATCTCCTTTGTGCAATGTGTAAGTGCTCTGTATTCAACCTCATGAAATGACAATGAGATAGTGGCTTGTTTCTTTGACATCCATGATATAGCTCCATCACCTATGAAAATACAATGAGCACTAATGGATTTCCTATCCAGTTTATCTCTAGCAAAGTCCGAATCTGAAAATCGAAACAAGTTAGGTGATGATCCCTCATACAATACTCCAATTTCTCAGATGGAATGTCACTGACATTCAAACAATCCAGAAGTTTGTCATATGAGAATATGTCAAAATCTCGAGTTCCAATGATGTACCTCAAAACGCGTTTCTCTATCTTCTAATGTTCTTCACTAGGATCTTGCAGGAATTTGCTCAATCTACCAACACAATAGCCTAGATCTGGTCTTGTGATGAATTGGCTCAATCTACCAACACAGTGGCTTAGATCTGGTCTTTAAAACCAATTTGCATTTTAACTACTTGGGTCCCTTTTCACTTTGGGTCTATTCAAGAGTGAATCTACATCTAATTCTCATGCCATAGGCTTGCGAGTACGTGCATCTTTTGTGATGTCCCTCTTGGTCCTCAGTTTTTCGTTGATGATCTTGCTTGTATTATCGAGCTCCATCATTCTTCCGCTTCTCTTTTCTACAAGAGATTAATTGATTTTGCTCTTACTCATGTTCCTTGGTCAACTTTCAGAAATCTGACCTTCTTATTCTCTCTCACGATGCCTCCCCTTCCTGGTGCAATGAGCTTGGTCTCAATATCCTTCCACATGGCACAATCCTCAAATATATTGGTTTTTCCCTTGGAGCCTCTCTTTTTGACAGAGATCATTTTAATTGAATTTTTGAGAAAATATGTTCCAAGATCTCTTGATGGCATTCCTCTGATCTTTTCTTTACCACAAGACTTATCATCCTCAAACACATCATCAATTCCTATTTTACTCACTTGTTCTTTATTTGGTTCTTCCCTCCCTCCTTTTCCCTCTCCATCCCAATGATATTCAAGAAAATTATTGTGGAATAACGGCCCTAGCCTACTGAACTAATATATTTGCATGGCTCCTATCAAACTAGGTGGCTTGGGCCTCCTCGACCCCTCGACCTCTTATCTCTCCCTTCTTTACAAATGCATCCATCATAATTTCACCTTTCACCAACCTTGGGTGCTCATGATGACGACTACCCTTCTTCCCCTCCCCTCTTCTACTAGATCCATCCCATCCTCTTATTTTCTCGAGTTCACTCACTCCTCTTTTCTTTTTTCCACTTCTCTTCCTCCACTATTCAAATCCGTATTTCGTGTCCTTTCCATGTGTGAGCTCACTTTTTGAACGAGTGGTAACTCTATCTCCCCCCTTGAGTCTCTCTGATGTAATTCTAAAGTCATCACTATTAACTCCAAGCCCCTAGCCTTGATAAAAAAAAAGTCTCTAACACAGCCTTACTCGGAAAAGTTTTGTTACTTGGGGACCACATCATGAACTCTATTTACTCTATTAGCCTTTCCCATCATATCTTAACTTGGACTCTCCTCTCGCGAATCTAACTTTTTCTCCTTCGCCTTCTGGTGATCTTGTCTTCTTTCTACCTCTTTGACCTTTGACTGCTATAACAATTTTCTCTTCAAGGCTTGGATAAATCTGGTAAAATCTATTATGTCTCAGTCTACTCTGCTACTAAGGAGCCTATTCCACCTTTTCTTGGTTCAACACTAAATGGAACATTTTCGATCCCCCCCCCCTCACACACACACCCCATATTTAGAAGGCCAGATTTTGTCGTACCCATAAAATCCGTCCTAGTAAGTATAGATTTTTTTTTCTTCTTAGAATCCTCTAGCTTGCTCTTCCTGTCCGTGCTAACTATAGGGACAACATGTCACGTGTGCAAACCATCATATGAGAACGTGCCACACTTATTCTTCCATTGTTATGCTCCATTATGGAAATCAGTTGCTGATTTTTTTATTGCGCATTTCCATGTCAGGTTCAGAAGATTAATCCATAACGACTTAGTACTAAACGATATTTTGTTTGGCTCAATACAAAGCAATGCATCTATGATTATTGGGCAGTGGAAAATTAGTTGGGGAGACCAAAATCCAATTGCAAGAGACATCATCTATATATGACCATTGAATATTCAAAATATATCAAAAGTATCTTTTGTTAAAAAATTGCCTCCATTTTTGTTTAACATAAATTTGTTTTAAATGGTATATGCCTTTTGGTATTATCAACCCTTAGGATCACACAAAGTTGAATTGGTTGAGCAAGGCAACTCAAGCATGATACACCATCTCACCACGTATGAGCAAGCCAAACTCAAGCATGATACACCAACTCACAATGTGCGAGAAAATTTGAACTAGTTTATGCTTTTGGGTATTATCAACCTATGGGCTCACAAATAATTGAACTTGAGTTGGCGAGCCCAACTCAAGCACAATCCACCAACTCAGCACGTTTGGGAAGTCTAAAGTGGTATATGGATGATCAAGTACAACTATAAAAAAGAAAAAAAACATCTTGTAAATTTTTTGCTTTTGACTCAATTCAAATATCAATTCATGTAGCCTAATCATTAGGGGTGGCCAAAAATACATCATTTGCATTAAGACATTTACAATCAAGATGTGATATTTTATCTCCTTTGAAAGTCATTGCTTCTTCAAATTTTTCAAAATCCTCGCATTTTTTTGAAGGCACCTATTAAATATTTCAATCTCATTTACTTAATCTTTGATGACAAAAATGAAAGGTATCCAGTTACTTCCAGTATTTAAGACATGCATGCACTTTTCTGTAGCGCAGGCATCCCAAAGGGAGCCGGGAACCACGACTTAGCTTCCCAGCCTTCAACTCTTGCCATCCAAACCCACTTGAGATACAAGCAGCCAACTCGCCAACAACGATCAGACTTAAACAACTTGAAGTTCCAAAAACCAACATTGAGATCCAACCTGGCGCCATGCCAGATCGGGGGTCCCGTTGTGGGTGACTTCCCTCCAAGCAAGCCGCCCGACATACATCAAACTTGACCAACTCGAAGCTTCGTTACAAACGAGTAACATCCATTCCAAGCAAGCGGTATGACTTACATCAGACTTAACCAACTGAAAGCTTCGTCACGATCGCTGGAAGCCAACCTGGCGCCACGCCAGACTGGACAGCCATAAATAGGTAACTTCAGCCAAGCAAGCCATCCAACTCAGCCGACAGGTTAGAGCCCGTTTGTAGCGCAGGCATCCCAAAGGGAGCCGGGAACCACGACTTAGCTTCCCAGCCTTCAACTCTTGCCATCCGAACCCACTTGACATACAAGCAGCCAACTCGCCAACAACGATCAGACTTAACCAACTTGAAGTTCCGAAGACCAACATTGAGATCCAACCTGGCGCCATGCCAGATCGGGGGTCCCGATGTGGGTGACTTCCCTCCAAGCAAGCCGCCCGACATACATCAAACTTAACCAACTCGAAGCTTCGTTACAAACGAGTAACATCCATTCCAAGCAAGCGGTATGACTTACATCAGACTTAACCAACTGAAAGCTTCGTCACGAGCGCTGGAAGCCAACCTGGCGCCACGCCAGACTGGACAGCCATAAACAGGTGACATCCACCCAAGCAAGCCATCCAACTCAGCCGACAGGTTAGAGCCCGTTCCCCAAGAGCTTAACCCATTCACGTTCATGCAAGGAACACTCAGAACCACAAGCCGCGACAGATATGGAAAACAACCCGTTCCTGGACCAAATGGTCCCGACAGCATACCGCTGGCGCCACGGACCGAATGGTCCCGACGGCATACCGCTGGCGTCCCGGGATACGACCCTCAGCTATGTGCCAAGTTAAAAATTTTGAAAGCGGCCTTACAACTGGCGCTTTTACCGAACACTGAAACCCAGAAGGTAATCAGAGTCAGTTTGAAGAAAATCCCACTTTATTGATAAATCTGAGAAGGTTACATTTCAAGTGTGTGACCGACCTTAGTCTCCGGGGCGCTAGCATGCCAAGGCGAGAGCCATGACAACATTCCAGCAAGGGAGGCTGAGACTTGGTTGGAGCTCGCCCTGAGTCGCAACCCGCACTCCCCTATAGTATTGGTGTGATTCGGCACCCCCCCTCATACCAAGCACTCTACCCAAGCTGGTAAAGCACGTTTTTCTCTCTCTAGGATTTTCTCTTTCTAGAAAGTCATTTTCTCTCTCTAGATTTTATTGATCCCCAGGCTTCCTTTAATCATGCCTAGATCGTGTGAGGTGATTGCACATCGATCTGAGCTCTCTGGACTCCACTAGAACCGATCAAAGATTTTCAGCCATAGGAACTTGGCGCCGGCTGGATTCTGGTCACAGTGGCGCCGAAAGCAGCAGGGGCGCTGCTGGCGCCGGGGACATAGCTGGCGCCGATGGCGCCGGAAGTAAAGCTTGTAAAGGTAGCTTTACAACATCCACCCCACCTTTATAAAATCTGATGTCTTCATCAGATGTCAGATTAAAGTAAAGGTGTCTCCCCATTAAAATTACTATACATTTAAGCTACTTGGCACAGTACTCAATTTACTGGCCACTTTTTATTAACATTGAAGCTGGCACACCACAAGTCGGAGGCTCAGTTCTTTGTACTGAAAAATTACATAACCTGAAAATATATCTTTGTCTGGGAAAAGCGTAGATTTGATATCGCTTTAGTAAAACCCGAGAACCTTATTAACTGGTGACAGAGGCCTTTCTTTGGAATGTTCGCCCCTGTCGCTTCTGACTTTCGACTTTGGAACTCCTTTGAGCTCCTGATTTGTCCTTGATGCACTTTGTGTTGAGCTCCTTGAGCTCCAGATTTGTTCAGTTCCGCGCAGGTATCAAGGCTCCCTGAGCCGAAGGATTTATCGTTTGATTGTCCACTTTATGGTCCACTCTGTGCCTTGTTGCTTCTACACCTTGATTTCTCTCCTTGTCCCAGCCTGATCTTGATACTTTTCCATCTTGGCTCTTTAAGGTAGGCAAAGATTGAGTACTCCGCAATGCACCTCTCACTTAGCTTGAAGTAGCTCTTTGAATCAGCCCAAATGTAACCATTGACCTCGTGGAAAGCCAAAGGGTCGCACCAGTTTGATCCGCATCCGAACTATCTCTTCGCGTTTGTTTGAAGCACCATGTCCGTCGCGCAAAACTTGACTTTCACAATTCCATCACTGGTCAGTTTCCTCACAGTCAAAACAAGAAGTGTACATCGAGCTTGGCTTCAAGTAGCTCTCTTTGAATCGGACACATGCACCCAGAGTTTGCACTAGTCCGATCTCAACACGAATTGACTCAACTTTCACAGTTCCTTCATTGATCAGCTGCCTTACACGTAACACAAGCCAGCGTACTCATATGTTTCCTCATCATTGCTGGTCCAGAGAAAGCCTATAACAAACTTTTCTTTCCACAACAAAAACTTGTCAGCTTATTAGGTCCAAAGTTCGCCAGTCTCCTCGTGTGAGTATGGCTAGGTCACCTTGAATTTGCCCCCATTTTGATCAACTTTCATTCAAAATTTGCCCCAAGAGAGAGGTGTGTGTGATAGTTCCCCTCCACTTATAAAATCAGCTGATCGGACTTAGAGTAGAGTTCTTCGGACAAAAAGCCTTTCCAACACTTTGCTTCTCATCTGCTAGGATTATGGCTCGATCCAACTTGTTGCCAATCTCTGAAGAGGATCCTAGTCTTTTCCCCTTTGAGGAAAAACCCAACTGATACTGGATATCACCCATGCTCAGTGAGTTTTAGTTCCGAAGGTGGCCGTACCAAAATGAAGACCAACTGCTATAGAAGATCTCCCCTGAAATTGCCCTTTCCAACTTTTGACTTCCTGCTTGCGTCTGGTGGGCGTTGTTGCAAATGAAACTAACCCAAGAAACAGGCTAGCCAGCCATCCTTTGCAAACATTGAGTCATTTCGTTGTCGTTCACGTGCGAGTACTTGAACTGCAAATCCGCCGCACAGATTCTGGATATCGCCCATGCTCAGTGAGTTTCAGTTCCGAAGGTGGCCGTCCCAAAATGAAGACCAACTGCTCCATAGAAGATCTCCCCTGAAATGGCCCTTTCCAACTTTTGACTTCCTGCTTGCGTCTGGTGGGCGTTGTCGCAAATGAAACTAACCTAAGAAACAGGCTAGCCATCCATCCTTTGCAAACATTGAGTCGTTTCGTTGTCGTTCACGTGCGAGTACTTGAACTGCAAATCCGCCCCACAGATTCTGTAGTCCTCTTTGTTTGATGGTATCAGCCTTCAAAAGAAAAGGTTCCTTCTCGAGCCATCAGCTCCTTGTATCACAAGCAATCATGCAAACCAGGCAAAGCACGAGTACTAAGACTCACCACGAATACGTACAAGTAAGACACTCAGGCAGGTTCACTAACAAGTAACAAAGACAAGGTCCCCCTTTGAGATGGTCCTGCCAACGGACCTTTGCCTGGCCGCGCCCATACAAATCGATCACGGAATCAGCCCACATAGGACACCCCTCCAACTATCCGTGCTTTCACCATTAAGCAGCACATTGCCTCAGTCACGCCCCACCACTTTTTGGTCGATAGCCCTTATAGCTAAACGATCGGCAGCTATCCCGCACCAGCAGCTAACCACCCGTGCTTTACACCCGAATTCGAGCAGCATCTCTGTATCAATGGTTAACCCGTACAGTTCGAATATGTCGCCCCGCACCCCACAAGGTACAGACCGTGCTTTCACCTCCCTAGGCAGCACTTTGCCTCATCCGTCCTACGTGCAGACAGCGCCAGGCCCGAACCGCGAGAACTGACCATGCTTACACCTCAAGGGCAAAACTTTGACTCATCAAGTCCCCCGTTCTGCCGAACACCCCGACCGTGGACGCACTCGTGCTTACACTGTGGGCAGCACCTTGCACAACAGTTGTCTTGATGAACCCCAAACCGTGGCCATTTCCGTGAGATCCGCATAGTTGACCGGCCAGTCGGCTCTGATACCACATGTAGCGCAGGCATCCCAAAGGGAGCCGGGAACCACGACTTAGCTTCCCAGCCTTCAACTCTTGCCATCCAAACCCACTTGAGATACAAGCAGCCAACTCGCCAACATTGATCAGACTTAACCAACTTGAAGTTCCGAAAACCAACACTGAGATCCAACCTGGCGCCATGCCAGATCGGGGGTCCCGATGTGGGTGACTTCCCTCCAAGCAAGCCGCCCGACATACATCAAACTTGACCAACTCGAAGCTTCGTTACAAACGAGTAACATCCATTCCAAACAAGCGGTCTGACTTACATCAGACTTAACCAACTGAAAGCTTCGTCACGAGTGCTGGAAGCCAACCTGGCGCCACGCCAGACTGGACAGCCATAAACAGGTAACTTCCACCCAAGCAAGCCATCCAACTCAGCCGACAAGTTAGAGCCCGTTCCCCAAGAGCTTAACCCATTCACGTTCATGCAAGGAACACTCAGAACCACAAGCCGCGACAGATATGGAAACAACCCGTTCCTGGACCAAATGGTCCCGATAGCATACCGCTGGCGCCACGGACCGAATGGTACCGACGGCATACCGCTGGCGTCCCGGGATACGACCCTCAGCTATGTGCCAAGTTAAAAATTTGGAAGCGGCCTTACAACTGGCGCTTTTACCGAACACTGAAACCCAGAAGGTAATCAGAGTCAGTTTGAGGAAAATCCCACTTTATTGATAAATCTGAGAAGGTTACATTTCAAGTGTGTGACTGACCCTAGTCTCCAGGGCGCTAGCATGCTAAGGCGAGAGCCATGACAACATTCCAGCAAGGGAGGCTGAGACTTGGTTGGAGCTCGCCCTGAGTCGCAACCTGCACTCCCCTATAGTATTGGTGTGATTCGGCACCCCCCTCATACCAAGCACTCTACCCAAGCTGGTAAAGCACGTTTTTCTCTCTCTAGGATTTTCTCTTTCTAGAAAGTCATTCTCTCTCTCTCTAGATTTTATTGATCCCCAGGCTTCCTTTAATCATGCCTAGATCGTGTGAGGTGATTGCACATCGATCTGAGCTCTCTGGACTCCGCTAGAACCGATCAAAGATTTTTAGCCATAGGAACTTGGCGCCGGCTAGATTCTGGTCACAGTGGCGCCGGGAGCGACGCCGGTGCCGTTGGCGCCGGGAGCAGCAGGGGCGCTGCTGGCGTCGGGGACAGCTGGCGCCGATGGCACCGGAAGTAAAGCTTGTAAAGTAGCTTTACAACATTGTCCCATGCATAGAAGAAAGAGAATTTAGTACTCAAGACATTAAGCATGAGTAAGAAAGTCATGTCATAGCAACTATGGGATTCGACTTATTGGAAATGGATGGTTTGGCCAATCAATTCAAATCTTGTGGTGAGATTATTCATTGCACAGATAAGTATCTTGCAATGATAGATGATTACTGGCTTATTGTATTTTTTTGGATCTGGTTCTCAGAACTTTGGGTGTGATCATAGAGCCGGAAAAGGACGATAAAAGAAATTACATTTCAGCTAAAACATATGCAGCACCAGTACCTATGAAACAATCATCACTGTGATAGATTTTGAAAGTGCTTTTCACAGTGCATTGTAGATCTTTTTACCAATCTAATTGGCATGAGTACTTGATCCCGGTTTGCAATTGAATGAGTTCCATAAGTTTCATTCCACAACTTCAAGTGCTTTCTAATTCTGAACGCAATGAGGACTGTAAGGGACACTAAGTGTTTGGCAGAGGATGAGAGCTTCCAATACCTGGAATACACAACCGCTCTTCATTCAGATGAATGACCTAATGTCGTAGTATTTCGTAAAATCTCGTCCATAATCGGAAAAAAAACTTAAGCTAACTGTTACTCTTTATATGATAGTGAATCACTACTTTGATCCACTACAGCTGACACCGTACCATACACTACAGAGTCAGTCTGGACTGCAATCTTGTTATTTACCACGCTTCTTAAAGCATGCCTTGGGAAGGAGGAGCCTGGGCAGAAAACAGAGTACTGCACATTTCGTATTAAATTTTTGAAGAGCAATCTCTGAGAAAAATCAATAGTCCAAACTGACGTTGTGCCCATAACTGTCCCTCGAGCTACAGTAGATTTGAGAACCATCCCATCAGCAGTATTTTGGTCCACTACAGTCTGCTGAATATTTGAAAATGACCCAGCTGATTCATCGAGTGCCACAACTGGAACTCCTTTACCAGTACCAGAAAAAAGGTTGTGGGTTATTATAACAGATTCTACTGAGAGATAACGCCTCGTTGATCTTAGTAAAATGTTAGCATCTCCCAAGAAAAAGCTGTCAGAAATTTGAAGCTGGACAGGATCCTCGGCAACAATGCCTGTATAATCCAAGTAGCACCCCAGAATGCGAGTCTGCGTGTAGCCTGGCAGCCTCACATACATTCCTACCCCCTGAAAACCGGTTGCTTTATTATAGAGGTGAATGCCAGTCAATAGGTTGGCTTGGCCACTCACGCTTATGCCCACAGCAGCAGAAAAGACTACAACGTTGGAGATGACATTATCATTACTCATCATAAAAATTCCTACGCCACTGAAAGATCTTTCGCGAGGATCTCCTCCAGCCGTGATGTATTGCCCTATAAATGAGTTGGATATGTATGTTTCATGGCCTCCTTCCACACGTATACCCTCGGTAGTAAAATGAGAAATATACAGATTTTCAACAGTTGTGCGCAGAGAATTCACAATCAAGATCCCCCCACCTCTGAAATTTGCATCAAGCATCAAATCTCTGATGGTGATAACTTCATAAGGGTATCTATTTGCCTGTCCATCTAATGCTATATCGTCTAGCCCTCTGTCTTTAGAAAATGATTTAGAAAATTCTGATATGTTAACTCTTGTGGAGTAAGATGACCATAGCTGGATCAGATAGCCATCTTTGGGAAACGACTGTGAAGCTCTCAGTGTGCCACCATGCAGCTGCACACACAATAATCAGATCAATAAAAGTTCTACAAAGAGCTATAACGAAGCACTCTTCTCAACCCATTGCAGGTTTTAAGGTTTGCAGCAATCATTCCAGGATAGTATCATAAAGCTGCAAATGACGAACTCTGCAAAAAACTAAAGTCTGAGCAATATGCTTACGGAAAAGGCTCTGAATCTCTTACCAATACATTACCCCCTCCAATGGAAGGGAAGCTAACTGGGCTACTTATGAGATAATCACCCCCTTCGAGGTGGATGTCGACACCTCCAAGATCAGGTACTCCCGGCATCAGACTGTGGGACGTTGATACATCAAAGGCCTGGTTGATGGTTTTTTGTATGGCGGCTGTGCTATCTGTTTTCCCAGTTGGATCTGCACCATTATCTGTGACGAAGAACGTCCGTGAAGTGGTGGAAGTTAAAGATTCCTGGAAAGGGCATCCGTTGCTGATTGAGAATCAAACACATAGCTAAAATATAAAGTTTGCAAAACTTCTCAGATTCTGACACCGGCGGAACACAAAAGGCATATCAACTTTTTTGTTCTTCTTTGAATTTTTCTTTCCTGGATAGGATTTCGAAGAAACAAATAAGCTTAACGCGTACATCAACTTAAGTATAGCTGGTAAGAAAAGTTTTCTGCCCAGAAAAAATTGATTAGCTCGTCAATGCATCGGGTTTGGAGATCTGATCAAACTCAAAGTAGAGCCAAGGCAAATTCTTAAAAAGCTTCACTAACCACATGTACGCAGCAACAAAATATAGAGTAACCAATCATGAATGTTTCATAATCGCACTTTCAAACCCTCTTTAAGGAGCTTGAAGCATAGCACTCCGATGGCAATTAATGCAGCCTATCTATCATTCAAGTTTTTCCTTTATTGAAATGTGATCTGCTATTATGTTCAGTGCAGCGCTGGTAGTTGCCGTAAGCAGAACAATGTATCATTACCTGTCTCTTTAGTTGGCTGATTTTCCTGGCAAAGAATTGGGTGTCCACCCATCGAGAAGACGCTTTAATGTATGCTTTCTCAGGGCTTAGATGGACCTTTCCAGGACCCCTCAACATCTGATTCCATCTCATAGATTCAGAGCCTCCCAAAGATCGAGGATCATGCAGCCTCAGGAAAACACCGTCCCCGTTGTAGGCAATGACGTTTCCAATAACAGTCGACAAAGCTAAACCGATGAAAACCAGGGAATCCATGCCTTCACATCCCACTCCTAAAGACCTCGATCAGCAGCTACTTAGTACTCACCCACAGCAACGATCAATGATGCACTACCCACCATCACTTTAAGTCTGCTATATCGATTTGCAAAGTGGGTTGCCCTCCAAATTACCTGCAATAACTGATCCAAATCTGTACTTCGGAGTCTCTGGATTTCAAAAACTGATGCTGAAGCCTGCCTTTTCCTGTATGCCCGATCAATCAGAAACAGGCTGCTCAGCAAACATTCCCTTTCCGACAAATCAGGTGCCCTGTTGGATTCTCTCGCATCGAAATCTTCGCATTCCCTTGCAAAGAAATCTGTGCACACATTGATGATTCTGGCATCTCTTCTGCTTCCTATGCTGTTTCTTTGTCAGTGCTTCAGCTTTTTTATTGTTATTAGTTATTACTTACTTAGCTTGACTTGTGGGAAAAGCAAAGGGCAAGGATTGAGGAAGAAGAACAGACCTTCCCAGCCCTTCACGACCATTTCCCCCTGCATGAAAATGCATCTAGCGTTTTCAAATGAAAGGCCATGGGCTGTAAAAGTCTTCACGTTATCTATTTCTTACCTTTCAAAACAAAAGTATACACGGGTGGCTTTCAAATCACGGGCCTGCATGTCTAATTATTGAATAGCTGGAGAGGAGAGAAAACATGAAAAAGAAGAGAAGGGAAGGCTGAAGGCATGATGAGGTTGGTGACCACCTTCTCCCATGCAAATGCATTTCACCCTCTCTTTTTCTTTTTTCTTCCTTTTTTTTAAAGTTTTTGCAAAGTGTTAAGCTACTCGTGGTTGGTTATATACACCATATATAATGTAACAATGCTCGCTAGGCAATGTCACGGAAGGCCTAAGTCTCAAATATGTCACTTCGCAGTGGTTGTGAATCTAGCATGTGCTTGGTCGGCCACAGTTAGCAACTATTTCCACACACTTTGCTACGATTAGCCATTTCACCTGTTTTTTGGAATCAAGGATTCTCTTAGCATTAATATTATTTTTGACCTTTTTCATCAAGGAAAGGGAGGTGCCTCCTGGAGCGAAATCTATGTTCCTCCCTTCTGTTTCTTTTTCTTTTTTAGAATTTTTTTACATGCATCTTCCGAATTGAGTACAATTGGGGTACAGATGCCGAAACAAGTGACCTACAAGAGGAGCTTATGTCATGTATAGATGTTGAAGCAATTGACGTATAAGAGAAGCTCACGCTTGCCATGCACATGTCTATGAGTTTCGTGAACTTCACATATATAATCAATAAGGAAAATTGTATCAATATAATTGTAAGACAAAGAAAAGCTCCATCATGTGTCGGGTGGCAAAGCTCCCAAATTTTTTTGAGTACCCAAACACGTCGTGATGGCTTGTTTAGATTGTTGATGTCATTGCAGCTTGAAAATGTCGAGCTGTCAAGCACCAAGGTCCTAAGCCACTAAGTTTGAATCCTCCACGAGGGTTTATGACCTAAGCATATTATGAAAATCATCGACAAGTCCTCTCATTGGAACACCCCAGCAATGAGACAAGAGAACATGCCATAATCTCATAATAGATCGACATACACACATTACTAAACTCCATGCTCCTTGCAATAATTAGCTCAATAATTAGACAAAAAAGGTAAAAAAATTCCATTTAATAGGAGCTATATTCCATCCACCATAGGTTTCAAATTTTCAATGCAACAAGCTTACAATCATTCCAAATTTCAAGAAATAATTCGAGTCTAAACATTCCAACGATGCAGGTAAATGCCATCTTAGTTGCTATCAAAGCTTAGTTGTTGTCAAAGGCCAAGTTTAAGCTTCATAATCATATTGCAATGTGGAGACAAAATTTGCTCATGATTGTGGATGTTGCATTCTATTAGTAGATGTATCAAGATATTTTACATTTTTGAGAAAACCCTAAATTTGATAAGATCTCTTGATTTTTAAGTTGCTAGACTTTTGAAGAGTGTGATTCAACCTTAGGAGTTAGAAAGAGTTCATTATATTGTGGTTAGATCAAGTGTGATACTGTATTTATTGTATAGTTAATCAGTTTACTATTTTTAGTAGTGATTGGTATGTGACCTACTATCGTCATATCAGACGCGAGCACTGGTCCTGTCGCCGGCTACTTGGGCTAGCCGAGTAGCCACATTGGTAGGAAATTAGCCCGTACAGTGGATTTTGGTTTCGTTATGCTATACTCGAGGGCATGTCTCAGGTTTGTCAGTTATTTGGGCCTCACTGGGCCTTATTCTAGTTTGACAGGTGGTAAGCCAATTTTAGGACACATGTCCTTCATGAACTTGGTGTGTTTCCTATATGTACAAATTTCTTTTGTAATATACTTAACTTTTGTTGTGCCATCTTTGAGAGCTTGTGAGGAGTGGCTATGGTAATTGATTAATGTGATCTGCATATTGTACTAGATTCTATCAAAATTTTAACTTGGTATCAGAGCGGTAGGGTGATATAGGTATGCATGATTCGGTGGAGCCATTGTTGGCATCTTTCACCAGGAGAATGAAACTGAGAAGTCTCTCAGGAGAGAGGACTCCATACGGGGTATTGGCAGTCCAGATGGCAAGTCACAGCAAAGTTCCTTCAATCAGAGCTTCAGGGAAGATCAGAACAATTTCTGGAGAGAATTCACGGAGAAATTGCTCAAAACAGTGTATTGCTTTGGAAAGTGGCTATGATATAAAGTTGGCCAGACAGAATAGAGCGGATTAAAATGGGCTGCAGGGTACTGGCAACTCAGAGCTTAGAGGACTTTGAAATCCATTTATAGTGGGAGGAGAAAGTGGAGTTTGAGAGTTGAGTATCTTTCTCCATACTTGACAAAATTGGACATTGTAAAAAGCTACTTGACATTGTTTAGGTGAGGCCAAGTGATTGCCAGAAGGGCTCCCATTCATTTATATTGGATGGATATAAATCTGCAAGAAAAAAATGATCAGATTGGCAGGTTTACTATTAGATATTTACGAATGACAAAAATGAAAGTATAAAAAATATCAATACTCATAGTTGCTTTTTTTGTGATCCTGACGGTTGAATCCATGCACATTTATCTCTAAATGCATATATACATGTTGGACTAGAATTTTAGAAATAGATTTTCCTCCTGATGATGTTTTGAAATCCAAAATTCTGGCTTTCCAATAAGATCGAAATGATAGTTTTGAACTTTTGCTTTTTCAAAATGTTCTTCTTGATGATGGATCCATCAAAACCCGAGTTTTTTTGAATATTTTCTTGGCACCATTCGTAATGTGCAGGCAAAAATCTAAAACACTGAACTATGAATATGAAAATATGCGTAGACAAAAAGCCATGAATATGAAAATATGTGTTGGCGAAAATTTGAAACACTAATCTATTTGGCACTACGAATTAACTCTAGTTAGCCTTGTTAACCATGATTTGACAATGCATATACATTAATGGTACATCGATTTTTCATTTCAACCACCTGTCATATTCATTTTCGATATTTTTGGGTCTCTTTGGGAAATGATGAGCTGGAAGGGCAGGCCTCAACAACCAATAGCATTTTCACAAGCTGCCCGATGAAACAACAATATATTTAGAAAGTTTTTATTTTATTTATATTTGGAAAACTCTACGTTACGTTGAACATCGATTTCAAAGTTTCAATTGGTCCACATGGCAATGAAAATGAGAAAAATAGATAAAAAAACATTGTTTTCAAAGGCCCTCTTCGGGTCTAAGTTTCTCCAATGACAGATACTATCACTAGTCGTCTCAAGAAAATGTCTTATGAATAAAAACTTTGAATGGGTCGTCAACCTTTGTAGAATCTCTTGTCATCAAGAAGCAATAATGGATCCTCATATATAGGTCATGTGCGACATACATGACAAGCCAACTCTAAATGAAAGGAATGCACACCTTCTAGATGTCAAAGTATAGCAAGAAGGACCAAGAATGGATCTAAATCAGATCCACAAGTGTGATTGGGTGTTATATTAGATCAACCTATCAACCTACACAAGATTAGATAGCATTTAGATCACATCTACATCAAGAAATCTAACAAGAACAATCATTATTGATCAAAACTTGTACTTGCTAGTTTCACAGGTGTGAAAACCTGTCAGAGTATGGACAACAAGCTGAGAATAAAGTATACTAAGCTTAGAACCCAATTAATGCATGAAAACACAAGACAAACAGTAGAATTGCTCCAAAACCAAGATTTAGCTTCCATTGTCAATTATGGCCAAATGAGCCACCATATATACACAAGAGTTGATGCTTACTCAGCTGATTTGGCACGTCTGAGAGTGCCTACTCATCAAAGGATCCACAATAATTATCAATATGGCACATGGACCAAGTTTTCTAACTTATAGCCACCTCCCTTGATCTTAGGCAATTTTCCTAATTGAAAATCAAACTTAATCACTTCTTTTGGACTCACTCTTGACCCAAATAATCTCACTCTTGAGATTTGGATTGAATTTGATTTGATTTGACAAGAAATTAAGCCACTAATTTTCACAGAAAAAAGGATCTACACTAGATCACATAAACTTGACATGTATACCTGATTAAAACACACAAACATCAGATCTAATCACCCCTTTTGGAATCCCTCTTGACCCAAAGAATCCCACTCTTGAGATTTGGATTGGACATGAAATGGTTTGATAATAATCTATGTCAATAATTTTTCACCAAGCCTAAAAATTAGACATTTAGAGATTCACAAAGATCCCAACCATGTATGAACACTCAAATATGGACTCCTTCCTATTCTAGACTCCCAATGGGATCACAACTTGACCCTCACCCTCTCACAAAGAAAGTTGAATTAGAACTTATTTGAGTTTCATACATACAATGTCAAATTTTGCTCAAAAAATTGAATTCATTCACCGCTATTGGACTCCACCAAGTACCAATGACTCTACCTCTTTAGAGTTGGAATGAAATTCAAATTTCCATAAATGTGACGCTTCTCTATCACTAAGATATATTCTTACAAAGAGCTAATGCCACTTAGTAATATTTGATCACAATGAAGAAGACAATTTTTCCACCAACATCAAGAATTGAGTTACTAGTTCTTGCGCTCTACAAAGGAAGGATCTCTTGAAAATTTTGGATCAACCACAACACATATTCCTCACTCACATTTATGACTTTATTTAAGGTCAAAAACACACTCACACACTTGAGTAGGGGTGAACAATGTGACTTGGATCTCAAATTTTTCTCTTGCCAACAATTCTTATCACCTTGTATTGGTAGATTTTGCATTTATGAGTGTTTGTGCTCTAGAAATTCACTTAAGATTTCACTTGGAGTACTTATCCAAGTGTGAATTCTAGCACTTATATGCTTCTAGTCTCAACCCTTTTACTCTTGAACACATCTAGAATGAAGGTACAATGGATTTCAATCCCCCCCCTTCCCCTTGCAAATCACTCCTTAATCTTTGGTTTATATCACTCTTTCTCTCTCAACTTCAATGTACTGTAAACAAGCTTTAATCCATCTATATGATTGATCTAAACCAAGAACAAATCAATGGAATAGAAGCAATGCAAGTGAAAGCTTGAAAAATGCACTAAATTGACTCAAAATTGGGTCTATGAAGCTCAAAATGCACCAAACTGAAATTCACTGTTCAAAATAGGTTCTGTATGGCCCCACACGTGTGGAAAGTACACCTGCAGCCCACAACAAGATTTGGTACAAATACAATGGTTTTAGCTATCCATTCAAACTCGCTATTGTTAAAATTACAACAAATAAGGATCCTAAAACACTTGAAATGATGAGGGAAACAATAGATTATGATCTCATAAGATTAGCACAACTTGAACCATCAAAATCCATCAAGAATCTATGCTTGAACCTCACTAAATGGCCCAAATCCTTGAAGAAGCCTTCACACGTGTGAAAGTACGGCCTCCCACAGTCTGATAACTGTACACCAGACCTACATTTAATCCTATAATCATTAGAAATCACAAGAACTCAAACAATTATGAACATAGAGAGCAATTGCACCAATATGAGAGAAAAATCATGAGATTGTTGGATTGATTTTGGTGAGAGATCATCACCTATATATACATGATCCATCACGGTTTTGGGCAAGTATGAGTAGCCCTAAAACTATTCCTAATGCTAATTTTGGTGGATCTTTCATCCCTACCAAGTTAGGGTTGGAATCTTGGAGATCCCTCAACAATGTAAAAACTACCAAAAATAGCTCCTACTTTTTCTCTCTTGTATTTAAGCATGATTTGGACTCATTCCAAAGGTTCTATCACATAGGTCTACTTGAAAACATCCTTATGAATGGAATCCTATGCTATTCAGCACGTGTGACAAGCCACATCATGACCATCTAACTATTTACAAGTCATATGACCAAAACTAGTCAAGCTAGAATTGTGAATTTTTAACACTCCTCCTCACTATCTAGCTTGGTTCAATCATTGGTTTACTAATCACTCCAAGTGATGATCTGAACTTCATAACAGGTGTCTTTTGAAGTGGTTTAGTAAGTAGATCAACTACACATTCATTTCTTGGAACATGCTCCAAAGCAATCTCATTGGCTTGCACCATTTCTCTCAGAAAGTGATGGCATATCTCAATGTGCTTAGATCTTGCATGGAAGATTGGGTTAGATGCAAGGTGTTGGGCTGATATATTGTCATTGTAGATGATTGGTGCCTCCTCTGAATCCATGACCTTTAGTTCCACCAATAATCTCTTGATCCAAAGTATCTCCTTTGTAGTGGTTGTCAAAGCTTTGTACTCGGCCTCGGTTGAAGATAGAGATATAGTTTATTGCTTTTTGGAAAGCCATGAAACCACACCTTCTCCTTCGAAATTTGAATAGGCACTTGTTGATTTCCTATCCCTCTTGTCCCTTGCAAAATCTGAATCACTAAATGCATGAAGGTTAATCACATCTCCTCTATATAGAATTCCAATCTTAGCCTTTTTCCAATGGATATTCAATGGTTTTTGCATGGATTGGCTCAACCTACATACACTAAAGCTAAGATCTGGTCTAGTTATAGTGATCCACATTAAGGAGCCTATAAGTTGTCTAAACAAAGTGAGGTCCATGTTTACTTGACTTATAGAGATTATATCAGATCCTCTAAGCACCTCTATGTCTAAGATGAAGTGAAGACACCCTAGATCTACCATCTTGAATTCTAAGGATAGATCTATCTTGTTTTTCAGTACCATCAACACTATTTCAACTAATGATGATGTCATCTACATAAATGAGTAAAAGTACAATACCAACATCATCAAACTTAATGTAAAGAGTGGGATCATATTCACTTTGTACAAAAGAAAGTGAAATAAGATAGAAATGTAATCTTGAATTCCAAGATCTCGAGGCTTGCTTCAAGCCATAGATGCTTCTTTGGAGATGGCATACTTTGTCCTCCATTTCATGCTTGATGAACCCTTGTGGCTGCTCCATATAGATATCTTCTTCCAAAAAACCTTTTAAGAAAGCATTAGAGACATCCATTTGACATAGGATCCATCCAAAATGTGATGCAAGTGCAATGATTAGCCTTATTGTGACCATCTTGGCCACGGGTGCAAAAGTTTCCTCATAGTCTATCCCTCTCTCTTGAGCATAAACTTTTGCAACTAATCTTGCTTTATGTTTGTTAACACTCCCATTTGCATTCATCTTAAGCTTGAAGACCCACTTGCATCCTATTACATTCCTTTGAGGTCTATCAACAAGCAACCAAGTTTCATTCTCAATCAAGGCATTATACTCATCCAACATAGCTTTATACCATTTTTTGGAGTTCAATGCGTCTTTAACATTAGATGGTTCTTCAAAACTAGATAAAGCATAAGAAGTGAATGAGATACTCTCAGCTTGCTGCCCTTTGCCTTGATTTGTGAGCCTTGATGGCTCCACTTTTGCCCTTTAAGATCTCCTTGGTGTGATAGGTGGGTTTGGTGCTTGCTCCCCCATGAGCTCCTCCTCGAAATCAAGATCTTGCTCCTCGGCCATCTTCTTCTTGATTGTTGGAGCACTTTAGCCTTCTTCAAGCATATGCATATGATGTTCATCAAGTATAACATCCCTTGAAACAACAAATTTGTTCAAGGATGGGAGATAGCTTGAGCTTGCATATCCAAGCAAGATCCCTCTTGTGGAAGATGGATACTCCTTGGTTCTTGTTTCCAATGGCACATGCACATAGCATATACACCCAAAAACTTTCAAGTGATTAAGATTGGGTTTCTTTCCATACAACATCTCATAAGGAGTTTTGCCTTCAATTGCTTTGCAAGACACCCTATTCATCAAGTAGTTTTCACATACAAGAGATTCACCCCAAAAGGATTTGGGCAAACAAGCATCCAATCTTAAAGCCTTAGAACATTCACATAATGTTCTATTCCTTCTTTCAACAGCTCCATTTTGTTGAGGAGTGTAAGGACAAGAAGTCTCTTTCTTGATCCCTTCCTCCTCACAAAAGGCCTTGAACTCATTGGAGATGAATTCTCCACCATTGTTACTTCTAAGAATCTTGATGCTATGATTATGATGCTTTTCCACAAACAACTTGAACTTTACAAAAGTATCAAATACTTGAAACTTAAAGGAAAGTAAGAACACCCAACAATATCTTGAGTAGTCATCAATGAAGGTTAAAAACATGGATGAACCTCCATTATATGTGGTGCTAGCAATGTGCACATCCGAGTGTATGAGTTTAAGAGGATGAGATGACTTTGTGATGGAGTTAGGAAACACCTTATTATGTGCCTTGGATAAAGCACAAGCTTCCCAAACCTCGTCTTCCTTCCCAATAGACCTTGGTAGGCCTAAAGCATACTCCTCCTTGATCATTGCCTCCATGGAACCTGAGTTGATATGTCCAAGTCTTTTGTGCCATAAAGTGAAGGTAGATATCTTGCTCTTCTCGGCCAACATGACAACATTAGTATCCACAAATGCATCCAACTTATAAAGTTTGCCAAGTCTAGTGCCCTTAGCCACTATCTTACCCTTCTTCTTGATGAAACATTCATTTGAAGCAAAGTCAACATTGAAACCATTGTCCACCATTTGGCCAACACTTAGTAGATTCTTTGTTATTGTAGGAATGTACAAAACACCTTCTATGTTGATCTTTTTGGAAGATCCTAAGCAAAGGGGAATGCTAACAACTTCTTAAATCGTTTGTTGTATATATAGACTTTATAGGTCCATCATAAGATAAGAGAGAAGAGAAAAACTCCCTTTTGCTAGTCATGTGTGAACTAGCACCCGAGTCAATCCACCAACGATCTTCTCCTTTGATGCTTGTTGAAGAAAATATGGACATCATGAGAGAGTCCTCATGTGAACTCTCTTCCTCCTCCTCTTTGCTCATGTTGGCTTGGCTTTGATCTTGCTTCCTCTTGAAGCATTCTGAGGCATAATGCCCCTTCTTGCTACAATAGTCGCACTTCACCTTCGATTTTTCCTTCTTGACTTTGGTGGTTGATGGAAATGACTTTAAGGGTCCTTCTTGATCCTCAAGCTTTGAAGACTTTTTGAATGTTGATCCTTTGCCTTTGAACTTGCCTTTGTCTTTGGTGAAGAGAGCTTGGTCATCTCCACCTTGGATGGAAAGCCTATCCATCATCTCTTGCATTTGGCTCCTTCTTGATTCCTCGGCCATGAGTTTGCCTTGGAGTTCCTCAAGTAAATCCCTCTCACTAACTAACTAGGGTTAGTATTGCCTTGGGATCCGCAAACCCTCCAACACCGACTAAATGGCTGAACATGATATTAGAAGATAGTTCACCGCTTCCTATTCGAATTCACCTCAACAGAACGAGATTGTAGAGAGGAAGAACCGAACTCTTCTCAACTCAGCTAGATCCTGCTACAACAATCACATCTACCTACGAAGTTCTGGGCAGAAGCTACTGCCACAACATGTTACTTACAAAATAGATCCAGCACCAAAGTCGTCAACAACAAAACTCCTTATGAAGTTTGGCATGGACACAAGCCTATTGTCAACCATTTAAAAATATTTGGTTGTATATGTTTTGTTCACATTCCTAAATAGCTTAGGAAGAAGCTGGATCATAAGACAAATAAATGTATTTCCATTGGCTATCCTGATGAACATAAAGCTTATAAAGTTTATGATCCATCTACCAATGTAGTATATGTCTCTAGGGATGTAATGTTTCAAGAACATACATACTATGATTTTAGACAACCATCGATAAATTATACTGTCATTTCATCCTTTTTATGTAGCATAATTTCTTGCAATGATGATGTTCCTTCTACAGAACCTACAGCCACAGCTACAGAAGCTGAGCAGCCAACAGTACCTGTCATCAGACTAGCCCAAGCTAGCTCGAATAGATCTGGAGAAATTCAAAAAGAAGCATCACCCTCCTCTCTATTATAAAAAGGGACCAACTCGAGTTGCTCCTCATGTTCATTTCCTCATTTCAATAAAGCAGATTGGTTCTTTTCAAAAATGGATTGATGAATGTCCTTGCTCTTCTTCTTTCCTCTTCCATCTCTCATGCTTCTTTGGTTTTTGCTAATTGTTGGATCTGAATGTTATTGGGATTGAGTGTTATTATACTTTTTATGAGAGAGAAAGGGAGAGAGAGAAAGAGTAAGCTATCTTATTGTGGATCGTAGTGTTAATGTTTAGGGTTAATGGATGTTAGAGTTAGATGTGAATCCTCCATTCATGTTGAAATCTGAACTATACTATCGCTCTCATGGGAACGAACCTACGCGTGACAACTAACTTCGTCTCTTTGATGCTAGATTGACTAGAACTTGGTTTGAGGTTAGGCAAGGAAAGAAACCCACTACAATTTTAGCGCCGTTGCTGGGGAGCTACGCCAATTTTTCAGTTTATAGCATGATTGTTGGATGGTTAGCTTGCATTAGGCATCTTGTCGTGGCATGAATAGTGTTAGATTTGCATTTTAGGGTTAGTTTGGGATTGATTTTTCTTGATTTGAGTGGATGTTCTTGTTTGAAATCTAATCTGACTGTTAAACAGGGAAGGTTGTTCAGATCACCAATCTTAAGATCCATTTGGATCTGAGATATCAGAAAAAACAACAAAAATTGATCAAATCTATCAGATTTGGTCAAAAAGAGGCAAAAAGCATCATCAGAGTTGATTTTGCCCTCTTTCAGGAAACCTTTGCCGAGTTGTAGACACCTTCAATTTTGCTCACAAAACCTTCAGTTTGAAGGGCAAAGATTAATTCCCAGCAGATTTTCAGAAACGTCAGAAAAATCGCAAAAACACACCAAAAAATCACCAAAATTCTAAAAATACAGTAAAAGAACCTTCGCCCAATTCATTGTGCATAGGTGTGATTTAGAACTATCTACTGCCAAGTCGGCAAAGAATAATACCAAAAATAGAAAGATTTTCAAAGGATCAGTTGTCATATTGCCATAATTTTGTCAAAAAGTCACTTTTTTGTAAAAATACCAATATTACTCTTGATCCTTCGCCAAACCTTCACTGAGTTTTCAGAGCATTCTATTTATAGTAAAATACTAGTTTTGAGTTCAACGAAGATTTTCTTGATCAGATCATAGAAAATCTTGATTTTTACCCTCGTCAAACTACTAAAACTATATTTCCTTGTATCAAAAACCTTTGTCCGGTTTTTCATTGTTTTATCTGTGTCAGATCTTTAATCTGAGAGGTCGACGAAGGTTATTTCCCAAGAAATTGTCAGAAAAATTGTTCAGAGAGTCTTTTCTCAAAATAGCACTGTTGAACATTCGCCGAGCCAATCTTCGCCTAGTAAACCTTCACCAGTCCTATTTTTAGTTTCTGATTTTCCAGATCAAGTCTCTGTCAAATTTTGGATTGAATCTGATATATTTTGATTTGGATTCTGAGAGAGTTACCATTTTTGGAAAGTACCGATTGATTGTATTTCGAAATCTTTTTCATGATATAGGATCAGATTTTTGGAAAGTGGAATAGATCTAGCAGATCTGATCTGAGATATTTTTTTGATTGAAAAATCTAGATCCAATCTCATTGTCTGCTTGATCTAAATTTGTAAAGATGGCTGCCCTTGGAGCTGCTCCTAGAGGTGCTCCATAGGAAGTCAATCCAATCATTGTTAGAAGAGCACCCCGTTTGAATCTACCCAAATATAATGGATTAACAGATCCAGTTAGATTTCTTCAGATCTATGCTGAATCTTGTGAAGTCTATGGCGAGATTTATAACCAAGATAAACTTAAGCTGTTTCCTATGGCCTTAACAGGTGCAACACAAGATTGGTATTATAATCAAGATGAAACTGAGCGTACAGATTGGGAGGTTGTTAAACGAGCCCTCATCACACAGTTCAAACCGCGGAAGTTTATGGAAGACCCTTTTCTACTTTTAAGTAAAATTAAAATGGGAATGAGGAAAATGATTCGTGATTACATTGAATGGGTGAAACGTCTCAGACCTGAGTGCGAACCTAAGCTAATTAACGAAAATGCCATGATTATGTAGTTTTTGTCAGGTCTACCTGAACGAATCAGACGTGAGCTGAAACGCCATAAAATGCTATGGATGATGTAATTCGGGAGGAGGATGAAGATTCAGATGATGCGCCGAATATCAGTATGTTGTCTTATACAGTAGGACAGACTACTAAGACATTTACCACTATTGCATCAACGACTATTGCAGAAATGATGCTCAATGAGTTCGAGAAACTTGGGAAGAACCAGCAAAAACAAATGGAAAAGTTGTAGTCGCAATTTGATGAGAAAATCAAAGCATTGAAAAATTTCACGGACAAGCAAAAAAGAAACTTGAAAAGTTTGCGAGACTTTTCCTACCAGAAAAAATGTCTGGAGTTCTATTTGTACATGAAATCACACAGTGAATGAGTGTCCTCAATTGAAAAAACGAATGGAAATCAGTGTCTGCCATCTGTGTAATTCACCTAACCATGAGACTGCTTTTTGCAACTTCAATCCTCGGATAGTTCAGCAACGGTATGCCCAAATGGGATATCGAGAACCACAGTATGGAGGAAATCCAATAGCAAGACCTCGACAGTCTACTCTTGAATACCCAGAACGTTTAGCTTTACCTGCCCCACCAAAGCACTCCGCTCCTCCTGCCAATTTGATGGAACCAGAACGTTACGGAAGTGCTGAGCAATGGAATTATGGTACTGATCAAGAAGGTGGATCTTTGGAACAATATGCTATTTATGCTATCGCTCAACAAAAGCCTCTAGAAATTGGACCAGAGCCCCACTTGGATGCGTTGCATGTGGAGAAAATCACAGAGTTGTAGAATGTCCAAATAAAGAGAAATTTGTACCATTCTATCGTGACTATGGTTATGGTCATTGCTATAAAGACTGTCCAACAAGACCGAAGCCAGCACCAGCTACAACACCTATAAATTTGATAACAATCAAGCAAAGACCAGTAGCTCAGAATATACCAAGTGCACCCTTGGTGGTGGTCACCAGAGCACAGAAGCAGAAAGAACCAGTAGTGGATCCAGTACCTGCTGATTCTATACCATTGAATGATATAGCAACAACATCAGGAGTCTATCCAAATCTTAATATAGAAAAATGAAGATATCAGAATATGAAACAGTGGATTAAACATCTGCAAGAAGAAGAAGAGCTCGAAGCTGCAAAACCAACAACAGAAGTTCATTCTTCACCATTGCAGCCTCCAAGAAATTCACATACAGATATGAATGATCAGTTACATCATCATGAAGAACCCTTCAAGATGACTGAACCGGAAGCACTGCAAACAGAACTGCTCATGAACATTTTGTCTAGCAAGATCAATATTTCATTGGGAGAGTTCCTGAAGTTGGTGCCAAAAGCAAGAGATGTCTTAGCGCAAAAGTTAGCCCAAGAAGAACCAAAAGTCCATCAGGAGCCACTTTTTTGTGCTGGATTTGAAAAATCTAACAAAGTACTCCATGTTGGAGCTGCTTGGAAAAGTGAACAAAAGAATATCACTCTGTCGATACAGCATAGACAATTTTCTAAAGAAGCAGTCGTGATAGATGGCGGTTCAGGAATTAACCTGATCTCTACAAAGCTATGTGCAAAATGGGGCCTTACAAAGATCAAGCCTGCGTCTTTTGCTATTAAGCTAGCTGATCATGAGGAATGGTTGAAGATATACCTGTCAGAATTGTGGGAGTACAGTTTGTCATTACTTTCGTAGTGATGGACTTACCAGAAGCGCCAAATGTCTACCGAGTTTTATCGGGACGTCCATGGTTACGAGTTGTGCAAGTAATTCATAACTGAGGTACCGGAAAAATCACTTTTAAAAATTGTGAACGTGCAGTTAAAGTTGATCCTACAGCTTGGATTATCAAACCAGTGGTTCAAAAAGAGGATGACGATTCATCAACAACGGATCACACTTGTGACCGACAAGAGAAAAATTTGGGAGCTCATTACGATTCTCAAACGGATACGGTCAATTGGAATGAAGCTCTTGCAATGATTGATTGCAGAGTAGGATATATGTATCAACAAGATAATCAATCAGATTTGAGCAAGATTTCCTTATTAGAGCGAACTTTGGATACACCAATCACGTTTCCACTGAATGTGCTGAATGAGAGATTTCAACTAGTTTAGTCTAGTTTAGTTACATTTTGGTAAATTGTCAATAAGAGGCCAAAACTCATTTTAGACTTAGAGATAAACCTTTTGAAGTTATATTAGTTTAAAATACATTCAATAAACACTTTTTGAAGGTGTGGGAAAGTTGGTAGTCGAGTTTGAGAGAGATTCAAATTTGAACTTTGGGTACATTGAATCTAGACCCAAAAATAGTAGGGTTTACATTTTGTAGGGAAAGCCAAGTGGCCAAATAGGGTTTGGACACTCTATAAAAGGATGTAACTCATGGAGAGACATATCTTCTCTCTTCTCTCTCTCATTTCATCATTATACATGGTTCTCTTTGGGTTCTACTACTCATTGGTGCACTCTCATGATGATATCTTGCAATTCTTCATTTATTGTTATTTTTGGTTCCACACGTGTGAAATACAGTTAAGTACTGTAATCGTACGGACAGAAAACATATTTTATGTTTTGTTTCATGTTTGATCAGTATCTCTTAAAGTTTGCATCTCATTTTGTATGTAGATGCTGATTTTTCTACATTGGCAAGATTGTTGGTTTGCTCCTTATTGTAACCAAAGATTTGGGACATGGATTGGATCTTGAATGATTTGAAATCCTTCACATGGTATTAGAGCTATTTTGTTGTGGGTTATGAAAGGATCATCCATTTTTAGCAAGGATTTGGAAGAGTTGCCAATATTTCTACTAAAAAATCAGCACTTTTGCATGTGTAGAATTAATCTTTTGTAGGTCAAAACTCAATATAGGATTATATACTTGATCAATTCTGATTTCACACTTGGCTTACTGGATTTAGATAATTTTTGGTGCATTAGGAAGGTCTCATTGGAGTCTACAAGAAGGTATATCAAGTTTCTAGAAATTGCATGTATATTCAATTTTTTTGTGATTTTGTCAAAACCCTGATTTTGATTGGATCTCTAGTTTGTGAGATTACTGAACTTCATTTGAGTGTGTTTCAATCGTAGGAAGTGGCAAGAATCATTAGATTGAGGATAGATCATAGGTTGATCAAGATTTCACTATTCTATGTGTTGATTTTCTAGTTAGAAGAGATTTCAGAGGTTCCATATCTTTGTGATTTCTTCTTGAGTTCATTTGTTGAGATTCAAGAGAGTGCTTTGTGCATTGTAACAGGTTGAAAGAGAAGATCAGGTCACTTCAACATGGCTACAAGTGGTGGATTTATGTTGGAGAGCAATGATAGGCTTACCTCAATCAACTATTCTACTTGGAAGGTGAGGATGGAGTCCTTATTGGAGATGAATGAGTTGATGGAGATTGTTGCAGGTTGGAGGAGAGGCCTCAAGCACCTCAAGATCAAGTGAGGTATGACAAGAGAGCTAAAAGAGCTCTATGCATGATAAAGATGAATGTTACCAATGAACTTCTCAAGGAAGTTGGTAAGTGCACATCATCTTTGGAGGCTTGGGAAGCTTTGAAGAAGCTTTATGAATCCATGTCTACATCAAGAGTGCTTACTCTTAGGAGGCAAATCTTTCAAAGTTTGCAAAAGAAGGAAGAGAGTACTCATGCTTTTGTTTTGAGGGTTATTGATGAAAGCATTGAGGAGGTAGAACTTGTTCAAGTTATACTTAATGGCTTGTTGGATGATCATGCTAATCTTGCTCAAAGTTTTGCTATTCAAAAGACTTTGCCAAGTATTGTGGATTTTCAAGAGATCTTGGTGAATGAGGAGTACAAGCTTCAATCAAGAGGAGGTGGATCTACATCGACATCTCATTTTGAAGAGGAGGCTATGTTCATCAAAGGCAAGTTCAAGGGCAAAGCAAAGGCAAGTGGTCTAAAGGGCAAGATCAAGGTGAGACTTCCTCTTTTGGCAAAAAGAAAGATAAGTCTAAGTTGAAATGCTTTTATTGTGGAATCAAAGGGCATTTTGCAAATGAATGTTTGAAGAAGCAAAGAGATGAAGGTAGCAAGCAAATCAACTTTACTACTAATGATGAGGATCTAGGTGGTTGTGGTTCTCTTTTGATGTGTTCTTCAAGTCCAATATCAAGTGAAGGTGACAAAGATTCATGGTGGATTGATAGTGGAGCTAGTTCACACATGAATAGTCACAAGGAGTTCTTTACTTCTTCGGTCACTTATGATGGAGCCAAGAAAGCAATTCACATGGCCAATGGTGGGAGTGTGTGATTGAAGGTATTGGTTAAATTCCTATTTGTCTCTCTACTAATAGGAAAGCAAGACTTGATGGTGTTCTTTACATTCCTTCACTTTCAAAGAATTTGCTAAGTGTTGGTCAAATGATAGAGAAAGGATACATGGTAAAGGTTGGTGGTGATGCTTGTTTCATTACAAAGGAAGAAATCTTGGTTGCTAGGGGCAATAGACAAGGTAGACTTTTCAAGCTTGATTATTTTGTTATGGCTAATAAAAAGGATGGAATGGAAAAGGAGATTGGTCTCAACTTTCCAAAGTTACCTTTTAGCATCAATAAGATTGGTGGATCTTATGCAAAGTCTAAAAAGCTTCCTTATGCTAGATCTAGGTCAAGATCTAATATGCTTCTTGGAGATGTTCATCTTTGTGCTAACTTGGCTGGTCTTGAGGATAATGATGGTGTTTCAAAGGTTCTTCATGGCAAGTGCAAGTATGCAAAAGGTAAGGGAAGAGCTAACTTCATCAATGGAGGTGAAGGTTCTTCCTTGGAAAAGATTGTTGTTAATGATTTCTTTGATCATATGGAAAAAGATGTTGCTAGGTGCATGCATGAAGGAGGTGGTTCTTCTACATTCTTTTGTGATGATTTCAAGAAAGTCATTTTTGCAGCAAGTGGAGTCACATGTCTTCATAAACAAAGTAGATCAAATGGTTCTATCAAGAGATGTGGTGAGGGAGATAGTCACAAGTCAAGAAGAAGAGAAGTATGTGAAGAGTTCAAAGTAGGATGTACTTTGAATAATGTCATTGTGATAGTGAGGAAGAATCATTATTATATGAGTCATTACCTAAATCATTGAGTAGAAGGTCTTGTTTGAAAAAAAAGAGTACTTCAATCATCCTTATGTTGAAGGTACTAATCATTTTTTTCATGGCTTCTAATGTCTTTGAGGTTTCTACTTCTTATGATGCAATCATTAAGAGGGAGTCTTATGAAGGAAAGAGCAATGGAAGATTGGTTCTTGGGAGGATCCAAGGCATGGATCTCACATCTCTTCATCAACTCAAAGTATTCTATGATTGTGAATTGATCACTCATAATCATTAGAGAAACTTAGAGCCCGACGAGGGCCTTTGAAAAAGATGTTTTTTTATTTTTTTTTTCTTATTTTCGTTGGCATGTGGACCAATTGAAACCTTAGCTTTGGGGTTCTACATAATGTAGAATTTTCCAAATATAAATAAAATAAAAACTTTATAAATATATTGTTGTTTCGTCGAGCAGCATGTGGAAATGCTATTGGTTGATGAGGCCTGCCCTTCCACCTCGTCACTGCCCGAAGAGACCTAAAAATATTGAAAATGAATATGACAGATGGTTGAAATGAGAAAATCAATGTACCATTAATGTATATGCATTGTCAAACCATGGTTAACAGGGATAACCAGAGGGTTTTGATCAACTCTTGCCAAAATCTATATACATCATCAGGAGTATACGGCTCAAGAGTGAACTGTCATCCAAAACACGAAAATCAGCAAATTACAAACAATGATAGTAATAAAATATGACTCAGAATGAAATGAACTACAAATGCATAGAATATTATCCTTTCAATATCTACATCCATTTGTAAATTATACCATTCAAAAAATAGCTTCGTATTGTACAGGACGAACCATGCACAACTAAAAGCGTCATTTTGCTGTACAAATTGCATATATAGAATGAAAATTAGTAATATTATGATAGAAATTTTATTTATGCTATGACGATACATTTGAATTAAAAAAGGAATACATGCATATCAGAGATAAATTGAATATACCTTGAGAGATTTAATGGTTATATCTCCAATTAAAGTTGTCGTTGTCGGTATTTTTCAAAAGGCATCATGAAGTAGAGAATCAAATTCTCTATGTGTATTTGCAGCTGAGTTTAATTTTACACAGAAAGAACTTGATACTCCCTCCTTATTTATCTTTACAAAAAGAATGTTTAGGCTGCAATGCCGACTGCAACAACCAAGATACAAATATTGTTAAATTCATATTTATGAAAAAATTCCGTTCTTATTAAAGTAATGAGGCATGCAACAATCTAGATTAAAGCAACAAAAACAAAAGAGCAATCCTTACTTATTTTCATATGGAGTCAAATAAAATTTTGCCATAGGACTACACTCGATAAAATAGACAGCCTTCTCAAAATTGGCTTCTTTCGCCTTGACCACTCCCATGAAAAATGGACTAACTACAAAAACTGTACCATGGGAATTGAAACTAATACTATTCTGCAAAAAAGAAACTACGGCCTCTACTATTGCATCTGAAATTTCTGAGGTCTTATCTTTTAGCTCGGCACAAAATTTGGGACCTAATCCAAAGCTTCTACATGTATCTGGAAGAAAAAAATCAAAAAAGTTGCCGAGAAGATCAATTTTGCTAGCTAGGTAGGCCTCGTATTGATTATAATGGTCAGAATAAAAAACAACCTAGGCTGGATTGTATGGAATTCTTACAAAAAAATTATGTACAGGAGTAGAAACAGAAGTGAAAACAATATTTACAGATTTCTCTGTTATTTTTCTAGCTCCTCTTGGGTAATCAACACTTTTGGTGATGAAACCTGCTAAGGAGCTGGACGAATAACAGAACAAGGAAGGGGTGAAGATTCTCGATCTGAGTCAGATTCTCCAGCATCTGACTCAGAGCTCAGGAAGACACGAGGACTCTTGCCAGGATAACTCTAGGAGGAAGGGAAGCAACTGGCCTTCGAGATCCAGCCTTCTTGGGGACAGGTTGCCTTCTCTTCCTCCTAGAGCTAGTAGGCAAATCGGTTCTATCCAGAGGCAGGCCTCTAGAGGTGCTGGCATTATCAACATGCAAACCAGAATATCTGTCCCGAAGCCTTTTGAGAATGACAAAATCCTTTGGCATGATGGTGACACGCTTACCATGCACTGCCAAAAGACACGAATCCTCAAAAAATTGGGACAGAAAATCTTCTGCAGCACTTTGCAAGGCCTGCATGGTTGTCACGACAAAACGAACATCCAGCCCAAGTGACAGAGTGACATTCCGTACAGATCGGCCGAAAGGAGCCCTAGGGATCAACAATTTAGTTGATCTTTGGAGTTTTCTGATCACCCTCATCCAAACCTGCTTCCTGCCATGCCTACAGCCAATACCAGGGAGAACACGGGAAAATGATGGCTGTATAGTGGTGTTGGCATGGGCGGTGGATTTGGTCCTGGCCATCATTCTCGGAAGAAGAAAATTAACAAAAAGAAGTTTGAACAAAACCAAAGTGGATCAAAACAAAAAAAATTGCGATGAAAGGGCGCTTGAGATCGATACTAGCACTAAATATCGGTTTCGAACGCAAGATCTATAGAGATTATTTGCAGAAAAGAGATGCGCGTTCGAAAGTGATATTGCACAGCAGGCGGTATCGGACTCAAGCGCACTATGAGAGGGCGAAAGTTTGAAAGATGAAAGAGCACGCTTGAGAGTGATATCGGGAGCTAAAAGCAAATATTTTGCGAAAAAAAATGAAAATTCCGAGGACTTATATATACAAAATTTTTGCACGTGTGAAAAGACGGCCGAGACACGTGTCGTCAGAGTTAAAATAGCAATGATCGACTTATACAGTGCTTTCTTATTTCGATGGCACCACGTGTGCTTAGTTCTAGAATAATTGAGTCGTCTTTCTTTTACAAGCCCTTTGAGTGCTTTTAAGCAACTTTATCTTTGTACTTGCTTATTAGTTGAATATATAGTTTGAGGTGAGCTATTTTGTTGTCTTGTCTTGTTGCACTTGATGTTGTGTTTTGGTGATTGATCCGGTCGGGTGTTTAAACTATTTTTTCTTAACTTGGTATCAGATCCCTTGGTGGCAAGAATCACCGGACAAGAACAGAGAGCTGCAAATTCACGACGGTTTGTTGGTTTGGAAGCACAAAACTGAGTCTGTGAAGATTCGTGGGAAAGCTCAAAACTGTAAGAAGATTCAGAGACAGGGGATTGTTGGCTGAAACGAGAAGCTAAACGGAAGCAAAGAACTCCGTAGAAAGGCTGCCTAGTGTGGATTCGATTTGAAGCCAATTGAAGATATATTTGAAGCAGGTGATGGCTGATTGTAGAGCAACCTGAGTGTAGTAGAAGGCTGCAAAAAGTGGCTCAGAGAAAACATGAACATAGCTCAAGAAGTTTTTCTTCTTTCATGACTAGGGTTTATAGGCATAAAACTGTGGATCTTTGGTTGTAGGAGATCATTTCTGCCACTGTAAGTGCATGAATGGAGGGCGCCCTAGTAAAATGAGCCTGGTTGTGAAAGGTTGTTGTGGGCCGTGGTAGAGAGAGGATGCTGGATCGATCTTTGGAGGCAGCCATAGCCTTTTGTCTTGGAAAGAATATTGAGAGAGATGAAGGATTGTAGAAGCTCGCGGGTCTGTCGTGCGGCCAACGTGAGTAGGACTGTAGCGTAAAGAGGGGGCCCGGTGTGTTGAGGAGTGAGCTTGAGCGCTCAGGGCGGTTTGTAGCCGCAGGATCAGCCATTCAAGAGATCAATGGCCAGGATAACAAGTCTCACAGTCAACGTGGGCCACAGGATGGAGGATCACCCTTAGATGGGCCTTGAGAGGGTCTTGAAGAATTGAAGGGCAAAGGCACCCTTCTTTTCATTAAAAATTTTTAAAGACAAAAAATTGTTGGGTCCCAAGTTTTTTGAAAGGTGAAGTTTCTTCACACTGAAGAAATAATTCAAAAGCCCAAATTGCCCTTATTTTCACCTCCTTTAGCCTATTTTGGCCAAACAAAAGACGATAGCCTCCAAACAGGGTTGTTAAAATGTTAGTACTTGTGTATGTTAGTACTTTTGTGTGTTAGTATTTTTAGGAGTGGGTATGTTTGAGAGTTGAGAGTTGAGAGTTGTAGTTGTCTTGTGGTTTGGGAGTGATGTTACTTACTATGTTTGCTTGCTCATATTGAGGAGTTGAGAGATTGTGGTTGTTTGTGTTGATTGCTTGGACCTCATTACTAGTGTGAGTTCATAGTTGAGTGCTTCAAATTACTTGAAGAGGATGTTTACTTGCTTTTGTTGAGAGGATTGATGGGTGAGAGTGATTTCATGGTGAGGGTTGGTTGGTTGGTTGTAGTCCATTGTCATACTAGTAGGCTTATATCTTGAATGAGTGGGATGGTTTGCTTGAGGGCTTGGTGTGAGTGATGGGTTGCTGATTTTTTTAGCCATTGTATCTTTCTTTATAGACTTTCAGTTCAGTTTTCTCTCAACTGAACCGTTAACATTTCAATCGCACCGTTCATATTCCAGAAACTTTTATTCTCTTGATTTTCTCTTTTTACACTAATTCGATCGGACATGCGTAAAGTGGAGAAAACTGCGTCAATATGTCTGGCGCTGAGTTTTGCTACAAGGTTCATGACTGGGGTTTCATACACAATGGCTACCTAATTGCACCTTGAAGTAAGTTTTTACTTGACCTGATGTTTCTTTTTAATCACTTTGGTTTCACAAAATTTTGGCTACAAGCTCTTAAGTTAAATCGGAATGCAATGTGAGGTTATTGCTATAGTTAGCTACATGTGAATAAGGTTTTTCTAAAGCGTTTTTGTGAAGCAAGGAAGGTTTTATAGACCGCTTACATCTGTTTAGTAACAAGGTCATATAAATTTGAGTTCGGATGCATTTGCATTTTGTGGTTACGCTCGTTCAACTGAGTGAATAATGGGTCGATTGTGCACTGTAGTAAATCGTACTAAAAATTTTTAGAACCAGAATGGTAGTATGCCGGTTTGTAGTGTTTCAGGAACCATGCACTCCAAAGATTCCGTACTTGCTATTGTTTTGACATGATGAAATTGTTTGTGATTTTGGCCGGATAGGGTAAATAGCTATTGAGGTTTTCCATTTACTCCATGCGTCATCTAGGGTATCAGTTACGCTATAATTGCTATTTTTAAATGATTTGAACTAGACTGACAATGGAATTGTTTTCCGTTAGGAAAGAGGGGACAACCGGTTCATGAGTTGAATTGTACTTACCATGGAATCGCTTCTTCATTTTAAAGTAAAAACAATGTTCTACTAGTAGATCATACATTGCTAGTAGTGGAGCCTGGTTGTCCTTCATAGTAACTGCATGTCTTTCTATAAGCGACATAGTAGCAGACCACAACTGACATTTTGACAGTTGGTATACGACATTGAGGTCGATGATCGTTTCCTATAAGGACGACACTTTGTGCCATTGTACTGACGCATTTCACACAGAGCTGAATATCAATAGAGAGAGAAGAGCAAGTTTTTGTAGCTTGAGCATTCTTTCCCTCTGTTATCTTTCACAGAATTACTTCTTATCATTTGAGCGAATACACTCTGTATGATCTGTAAATGATTGTGATACTGTTTTGTTTGCGTCACACATATTTCCCACGTCTTACTGAATTTCAGTTACTCTAACATGGATTTTTAGGCGTCATCGGCAAGCAACAATTTTGACTAATGTGTGCAGGGAATTGGCCAAAGCTATTAAGCATAACTTTTAGCAAAACTTCCTTCAATACTGAATGAGCTATGTGTATAAATAATGTGATTGTTTGATGCTCTGTCTCGTGTTTGCTTCCTGTGATAAGAACTAATTCTTTGTGTTTGATTAAGAAGAATCTTTAGCTAATGTGATTCTATTTGATGAATCTGTTTGCTAGTTGTTGTCTGATCTAATTGCTTATCTGATACCTGAAGAGCCTGAAAGATAAAGTAATCTTTATAACCGCAGACCTTGACCAAATCATTTCATCATTGGTGTTCCTGGATGCCAATTTACCCAAATATCTTTGGGTAACCAAATATGTTGTTGTAGTACTCACTGTGAATATTACACATCCCAGTCCGTTTATCATCATTTATACAGTTACCATGCCGCAAAGATGTGATTATTCTCTCTCTTGGGGAACAATCAAACCTTTTATACTACTTAATTCATCGATTTTGTGGAAATCTATAACGACTAGACCACCACATAATTTGGCGCCGTTGCCGGGGAGATGAATTTCACCTTTTGCAATATTTTTAAGTGTATTACATCTACGAATCTTTCTCATGTAATGCATGCCAAGAACATACTCTCAAGCAATTATTGAACAGAAATGTTTAGAGTGTGCATAGTGATTAGAAGCATATAGGAAATCTAGAGATTTATATTTGCAAAATTTGCAAAACTCACCAGTTAGAACAAGATTAACACCTGAGACATTTAATGATCTTCTAAATGCTACTAGAACATTTGTAGATTCATTTGAGAAAAGATCCATTGAAACGCCAAGTTCTACAGATTCAACTGAATTACATTCGTCTGATCCTACTTATGAACTAAGTTCAGAATCAAAATCTTCTTCTTCAGAACCATTGTTGGAGCATAGTCTAGATTCTGATCCTCTAAGTTCACCTAGTTCACCACCATCTGTTAATATGGCTAATCCAGCGCCACCCACATCTACAAAAATCAGATACGATTTCTTTAATGGATCATCATCTAAAGATGTGGATAGTTATTTGTCGCAGTTTGAATCCATTACTATAGCAAACAAAGAACATACTGACAAGGACAAAGTTAGAATTTTGCCAGGTCTTCTATAGAAACAGGCTAGGATATGGAACAGTCAATTAGTACTGGAAACAGTTAATACTTGGAATGTTTTAAATGTAGCATTCCTTGAATAGTTTAGGGAGATAGGATATTCCACTAAATTGTTGGCTCGACTTAACTCTGTTGAGAAAAAGCCAAAGGAATCACTTAGGAAGTATACTCGTAGGGTTAAGAATTCAATAGGAAAGTTAGGAGCCCAGTATCCAGTTCCTATGCAAAATTAATGGCAAACTTGCGCAGGTTGCCTAAGAAAATGGATCGTTATTGTTGACAGGGTTTGATGACTTCTTTGGAAGATGTCATCGCCTCTGCCGAGAATTACGAAACTTCTCGTAGACGGAGAAATGAAAGAAAAAGTAGTAAAAAGCATAAATTAAAACGTACAAAAGAGTCTGAATCATCTACTGAGTCTGAATCAAAATCTGATTCAGTGGATGAGGAATAATATTTTGAGTATTCATCTTATTCTTCTACATCAGAAGAAGAATCTTCTTATAGGAAATCCAAGAATAGGAACTCAGATAGGAAGAAAATAATGGAGAAATCCGAAAAGATGGATCCATTAAGGAAAAATGTTGAGTTGTTAGCAAAAGAAATGAGTGATTTAAAGGTCCAAATGTCTGATGTTAAAGCCAAGCGAAAGAAAGCGAAGCCTAATGCCAATGTTTGGTGTACCGCTTGTGGGAAGGAAGGTCATTCTAAGACCAACTGTCCTAGTTTACAAACTAACTATTTAGAAGATGAACTATTCCTCTGTCCGATTAATCATCATGAGGAGTAGCTTATAGTGCAACTCCTACTAACCAAAAAACCATTATACCGAAACAACATACTGGTCAACAGTACACTATTCTGCGAAGGGGCAAAACAAGAGATTCCACTCCACCACCCAGAGTAAGTGGTTTGTGCCACAATTGTGGAGCCCCGGGTCACTATTCGCCTGATTGCCCTGAACCCAGGAGGTCAGTAGGATATGTGTCACTCTACGATAACTGTAAAGGCAAAGAGCATGTCACTGTTGAATGTCCTCAGCCACAACAACCACGGTCTAAACCAAGGTTTGTACACTCGCCTAGGGAAGATGACCCTCGGCCATCTAAGATTGACACTGACATGATAGTTCAGAGGATAGAAGTAGAGCCTGAATTATTAGATCAAGATCACTTTTTGTCCAATTATTTTCAACGAAATATGCAAAAAACCTGATACCTTCTCATTCTTCACCCATATATGTAGCGAAATTTTTCAACACTGCTACATTTCCAGGTTCTACATTTTTGTGAAAATGCCAAAACCATTGCTTCATTGTTTTGTATTATTGCGAAAAACCTGACACCTTCGCTACATTTCCATATCATTGTTAAGAAAACCCGACACTATATTGGAATACAGTGTATTAAGTAAATTCACCATTTTTAGAAATACGGAAATTGCAACACTTCTATCATCGCATTTTTCAGGATTTTCCTTTATTCCATTTCTCGCCAGAATGTTGCGCATCATTTTGCATATACCTTTTTTGTTATGTTCTCATATTACCAAGACTGCTGAAATATGCAAAAAATCCGACACCTTCGCATTTTTTGCATTTTAGCAAAGGAAATAATAGTCTTCGCTTCTAACTACTAAGCGAAGTATTTGTGTAATTTATTTATTTATTTATTTATTTACTTTTGTTTCTAGGACCACACACTTTATTATTGAGTATGTACCTTCAAAATGAAGGGCACGCTTCCATTTAATATTAGTCTAATCCGTCAAAATATCATCAATACGCCTAAAACCTCAAACACTTCTGTGGTTGTCATGACCACTTTCCATCACTCTTGCTCTCTGCTTTCTGAATTGTTGCGATCAAGCTCTTTTCCGCCATCACTCATTTACAATTGCAAGCACCATGGTGATTGTATTCAAAATGCACCCAAAGCTAGTGTTACCAGTGTTACAACCACTAGCTACGCGAGCACGAATTGAAGGACTCCTTTAGTCCAACCCATCAGTAATTCTTACTGATTTGTGTCATGAGCTGATCCGCAATTTGAGTGAAACAGAAGAAGGACATATTTTCACCACCGTTCGCAATTAAGAAATTGTTATTATAGAAGGATTTTACTGTCGTGCCTTAGGATTGCCTATGGACGACAATATGTCGGTTACTAAACCAGATTACATCGCAGAGAGCGGAGTTTTCCAAGAAGAAGCTTACCTTGAGAAACGGGGATATAAACTCTCTTACATCAGAGATTCCAATCTCAAAAGCTTCATTCGCTTTGCTCTTGCTTCTATCTTTTTACCAGAGCAAGAGTACACTATCTCAAATACAAATATGGGATATCTGCTAAGAGCCCTGAATGGAGAGCCTATTGCCTTCGGACAGATTGCTTTTAAGCAATTCTGTAAATTAGTAAAGATTAATCAGTTTTCCAGGCTGGGTCTGCAGATGGGTATTTTGTGTATGCATGCTAGCGTGCTAACAGTGCAGGAAGACATCAGGATTGCACCAGTGCTGCCAGAGCTAGCCCCATCACATGACTTATTTGACATAATTAGTAGAGCTTGTCCTTTGACGGTTTCTTGCCACTAACTAGTCAATTGAGAACTAGTTAGCTTACAAAGCTTAAAAACTAAACAACATGTGCATCCTATTGCAAATGCCTTAAACACTACTTACTTTATCACCATATATAATGCAAATGAGGCTGAATCTCAGATGCAGATATCAAAGGCAACCACCGTAGCGAAGACGTCATCATCAAGTCAAGGAAGCTCGGCGAGGATGTCTTCACCATCATCCCAATATACGCCATCGTCCAGTACAGAGAAAAAAAAGGATGCAGAAGAAGAAGCAGAGGATACAGCTGACCAGGAGCAGGATCAAGCTGATATACCACAAGAGTCGGCACCACAAGAAGAAGAACAGCTTCATAATGATCAGCAGGACAGTGAAAGCAACGTTGAGGCACCAATCCTCGATGTCGAATTATATCAAAAGATTTTTGGTACACTACTGTCGGATACACAGGCGACTATCCAGCACCTTGCCAGCTTAGAAACGGTTTCTAGGAAGCTTGGCTCTGTTAAAAATTCACAATTCTAGCTTGACTAGTTTTGGTCATATGACTTGTAAATAGTTAGATGGTCATGATGTGGCTTGTCACACGTGCCAAATAGCATAGGATTCCATTCATAAGGATGTTCTCAAGTAGACCTAAGTGTTAGAACCTTTGGAATGAGTCCAAATTATGCTTAGATACAAGGGAGAAAAAATAGGAGCTATTTTTGGTAATTTTTGCATTGTTGAGGGATCTCCAAGATTCCAACCCTAACTTGGTAGGGATGAAAGATCCACCAAAATTAGCATTAGGGATAGGTTTAGGGCTACTCATACCTGCCCAAAACCGTGATGGATCATGTATATATAGGTGATGATATCTCACCAAAATCAATCAAGCAATTTCATGTTTTTTCTCTCATAATGGTGCAATTGCTCTCTGTGTTCATAATTGTTTGAGTACTTGTGATTACTAATGATTATAGGATTGAATGTAGCTCTGGTGTACAGTACTCAGACTGTGGGAGGCCGTACTTTCACACGTGTGAAGCCTTCTTCAAGGATTTGGGCCATTTAGTGAGGTTCAAGCATAGATTTTTGATGGATTTTGATGGTTCAACTTGTGCTAATCTTATGAAATCATAATCTATTGTTTCCCTCATCATTTCAAGTGTTTTAGGATCCTTATTTGCTGTAATTTTTACAGGCTCGAGGTATCAGAGCCTAAAGGCTGAAATGAGCTAAATCCTTGGTTTGCATTCAATTTGATCACAATTTTTGATCTAAATCTTGTGTAGATTGGATCTTAGCATCTAGTATTGATTCTAGAACTCAAAGTGAGTCAAATACATTGGAGATTGGTGTTGTGTGACTTCATTTGCAGGTGTTTAGGTGTCTAAAACCAGAGGCAAAGTTGAATTCAATTCACATTACCAAGATAGCAAGTTTTGCTTGCTCCAAGCATTGATTTCTAAGCGAGTTTTGGAGGTGATTTCATAGAGAAGGCTTTCTAGCATTCAAGGAGAGGGAAGATCAGAGTTTTGGGGACTCTTCAAGGCTGTTCTAAGGTGTAGTAGGCACCTCCTAAAGTGATTTAGGTTCAGTCCAACCATTGCTTGACTTATGCACCAAATTAGATCAATTTTTCATCAATTTTGATCATTTTTTGCTTGTGATTGGATAGTAGATTGTGTTGCATCCTCATTAAGTTCCATTTAGATCTTTTACAAGTGATTTTGGAAGTATATTAGGTTGCTGAAATTCACTCTTGATCAGATCATTTGGAAGCTTTAATGTTCTTTATAGAAAGAGGGGCAATTCTACTAGTATTGTCTACTTCAATCAAGCAAGTGCATTGTTTCTAGTATTCTATGATTTGATTTTGTTAGAGATCATTCTTAGATCTTTATAGGAAGTCTATTACTGATCTTTTCAGGTCCCTAAGAAGTGGGATAAGGTAGACCTTCAATCAAATCAATAGAAGTAACCTTCATTTGTGTCAAGTCCTTGATTAGGAGACTAGATGGCATCTATAAATGCATATCTTTTGGATACTAATGAAAGGCTCAACAAAACTAACTATTCCATATGGAAAGTTATAATGGAATCTATCATGATCATGCAAGATCTGATGGAAATTGTAAATGGTAAGGAGGGTGAACCTATTCATCCTCAAGAAAAAGCCAAATACATCAAGAGGTGCAATGTTGCACTACATTGCATAAAAATGAATGTTGCAAATGAACTCTTAAGAGAGGTAGGAGATTGCACTTCATCTCAAGATGCTTGGGAGACTTTGCAAAAGGTCTATGAATCCAAGAACCAAACTAGAATGTTAGCTTTGAAGAATCAAATCTATAGAAGCTATCAAAAGAAAGGAGAGAGTGCACATACTTTTGTCCTAAGAGTAAAAGAATTGAACAAAGAGCTAGCCTTTATAGGTGAACCTATCAAGGATGAAGAGCTTGTTCAACTCATATTGAATGGACTAAGCTTTGAATTTGACAATTTGGTTCAGGGATATGCAATTATGGGTAAGCTACCCATACTTGAAGAACTCCAAGGCACGCTCATGGCCGAGGAATCAAGAAGGAGCCAAATGCAAGAGAGGATGGATAGGCTTTCCATCCAAGGTGGAGATGACCAAGCTCTCTTCACCAAAGGCAAAGGCAAGTCCAAAGGCAAAGGATCAACATTCAAGAAGTCTACAAAGCTTGAGGATCAAGAAGGACCCCCAAAGGCATCTCCATCAACCACCAAAGTCAAGAAGGACAAATCAAAGGTGAAGTGCTACTATTGTAGCAAGATGGGGCATTATGCCTCGGAATGCTTCAAGAGGAAGCAAGATCAAAGCCAAGCCAACATGAGAAAAGAGGAGGAGGAGGAGAGTTCACATGAGGACTCTCTCATGATGTCCATATTTTCTTCAACAAGCTTCAAAGGAGAAGATCCTTGGTGGATTGACTCGGGTGCTAGTTCACACATGACTAGTAAAAGGGAGTTTTTCTCTTCTCTCTTATCTTATGATGGACCTATAAAGTCTATCTATACAGCAAATGATGAAGCTTGTAAGATTGAAGGAGTTGGTAGCATTCCCCTTTGCTTAGGATCTTCCAAAAAGATCAACATAGAAGGTGTTTTGTACATTCCTACAATAACAAAGAATCTACTAAGTGTTGGCCAAATGGTAGACAATGGTTTCAATGTTGACTTTGCTTCAAATGAATGTTTCATCAAGAAGAAGGGTAAGATAGTGGCTAAGGGCACTAGACTTGGCAAACTTTATAAGCTGGATGCATTTGTGGATACTAATGTTGTCATGTTGGCCGAGAAGAGCAAGATATCTACCTTTACTTTATGGCACAAAAGACTTGGACATGTCAACTCGGGTTCCATGGAGGCTATGATCAAGGAGGAGTATGCTTTAGGCCTACCAAGGTCTATTGGGAAGGAAGACAAGGTTTGTGAAGCTTGTGCGTTATCCAAGGCACATAAGAAGGTGTTTCCTAACTCCATCACAAAGTCATCTCATCCTCTTGAGCTCATACACTCGGATGTGCACATTGCTAGCACCAAATCTAATGGAGGTTCATCCATGTTTTTAACCTTCATTGATGACTACTCAAGATATTGTTGGGTGTTCTTATTTTCCTTCAAGTCTCAAGTATTTGATACTTTTGTAAAGTTCAAGTTGTTTGTGGAAAAGCATCATAATCATAGCATCAAGATTCTTAGAAGTGACAATGGTGGAGAATTCATCTCCAATGAGTTCAAGGCCTTTTGTGAGGAGGAAGGGATCAAGAAAGAGACTTCTTGTTCTTACACTCCTCAACAAAATGGAGTTGCTGAAAGAAGGAATAGAACATTATGTGAATGTTCTAAGGCTTTAAGATTAGATGCTTGTTTGCCCAAATCCTTTTGGGGTGAGTCTCTTGTATGTGCAAACTACTTGGTGAATAGGGTGTCTTGCAAAGCAATTGAAGGCAAAACTCCTAATGAGATGTTGTATGGAAAGAAACCCAATATTAATCACTTGAAAGTTTTTGGGTGTATATGTTATGTGCATGTGCCATTGGAAACAAGAACCAAGGAGGATCCATCTTCCACAAGAGGGATCATGCTTGGATATGCAAGCTCAAGCAAGGGCTACAAAGTCTATCTCCCATCCTTGAACAAATTTGTTGTTTCAAGGGATGTCATCTTTGATGAACATCATATGCATATGCTTGAAGAAGGCTCAAGTGCTCCAACAATCAAGAAGAAGATGGCCGAGGAGAAAGATCTTGGTTTTGAGGAGGAGCTCATGGAGGAGCAAGCACCAAACCCACCTATCACACCAAGGAGATCTTCAAGGGCAAAAGTGGAGCCATCAAGGCTCACATATCAAGGCAAAGGACAACAAGTTGAGGGTATCTCATCCACTTCTTATGCTTTATCTAGTTTTGAAGAACCGTCTAATGTTGAAGATGCATTGAACTCCAAAGAATGGTATAAAGCTATGTTGGATGAGTATGATGCCTTGATTGAGAATGAAACTTGGTTGCTTGTTGAGAGACCTCAAAGGAATGTAATAGGATGCAAGTGGGTCTTCAAGCTTAAGTTGAATGCAAATGGGAGTGTTAACAAACATAAAGCAAGATTAGTTGCAAAAGGTTATGCTCAAGAGAGAGGGATAGACTATGAGGAAACTTTTGCACCCGTGGCCAAGATGGTCACAATAAGACTAATCATTGCACTTGCATCACATTTTGGATGGATTCTATGTCAAATGGATGTCTCTAATGCTTTCTTGAATGGTTTTTTGGAAGAGGATATCTATATGGAGCAGCCACAAGGGTTCATCAAGCATGGAATGGAGAACAAAGTATGCCATCTCCAAAGAAGCATCTATGGCTTGAAGCAAGCCTCGAGATCTTGGAATTCAAGACTACATTGCTATCTTATTTCACTTTCTTTTGTTCAAAGTGAATATGATCCCACTCTTTACATTAAGTTTGATGATGTTGGTATTGTACTTTTACTCATTTATGTAGATGACATCATCATTAGTGGAAATAGTGTTGATGGTATTGAAAAAATCAAGATAGATCTATCCTTAGAGTTCAAGATGGTAGATCTAGGGTGTCTTCACTTCATATTAGGCATAGAAGTACTTAGAGGGTCTGATTTTATCTTTATAAGTCAAGTAAACTATGCTCAAAGTCTTTTGAAGAAGTTTAATATGGAAGTATGCAAAAGTGTTGACACACCAATGGAGCAAGATGTAAAAGTGCCAAATGAAGATGATGAAAGATCCTTCATGGACATCACTTTGTTTAGGCAACTTATAGGTTCCTTAATGTGGATCACTATAACTAGACCAGATCTTAGCTTTAGTGTATGTAGGTTGAGCCAATCCATGCAAAAGCCATTGAATATCCATTGGAAAAAGGCTAAGAGGATTCTAAGATACATCTCGGGTACATTGGATTTTGGGATTCTATATAGAGGAGATGTGATTAACCTTCATGAATTTAGTGATTCAGATTTTGCAGGGGACAAGAGGGATAGGAAATCAACAAGTGCCTATTCAACTTTCATAGGAGAAGGTGTGGTTTCATGGCTTTCAAAAAAGCAAGAAACTATATCTCTATCTTCAACCGAGGCCGAGTACAAAGCTTTGACAACCACTACAAAGGAGGTACTTTGGATCAAGAGATTATTGGTGGAACTAAAGATCATGGATTCAGAGGAGGCACCAATCATCTACAATGACAATATATCAGCCCAACACCTTGCATCTAACCCAATCTTCCATGCAAGATCTAAGCACATTGAGATATGCCATCACTTTGTGAGAGAAATGGTGCAAGCCAAGGAGATTGCTTTGGAGCATGTTCCAAGCAATGAATGTGTAGCTGATCTACTTACTAAACCACTTCAAAAGACACCTTTTATGAAGTTCAGATCATCACTTGGAGTGATTAGTAAAGCAATGATTGAACCAAGCTAGATAGTGAGGAGGAGTGTTAAAAATTCACAATTCTAGCTTGACTAGTTTTGGTCATATGACTTGTAAATAGTTAGATGGTCATGATGTGGCTTGTCACACGTGCCAAATATCATAGGATTCCATTCATAAGGATGTTCTCAAGTAGACCTAAGTGTTAGAACCTTTGGAATGAGTCCAAATTATGCTTAGATACAAGGGAGAAAAAATAGGAGCTATTTTTGGTAATTTTTGCATTGTTGAGGGATCTCCAAGATTTCAACCCTAAATTGGTAGGGATGAAAGATCCACCAAAATTAGCATTAGGGATAGGTTTAGGGCTACTCATACCTGCCCAAAACCGTGATGGATCATGTATATATAGGTGATGATATCTCACCAAAATCAATCAAGCAATTTCATGTTTTTTCTCTCATAATGGTCAATTGCTCTCTGTGTTCATAATTGTTTGAGTACTTGTGATTACTAATGATTATAGGATTGAATGTAGCTCTGGTGTACAGTACTCAGACTGTGGGAGGCCGTACTTTCACACGTGTGAAGCCTTCTTCAAGGATTTGGGCCATTTAGTGAGGTTCAAGCATAGATTTTTGATGGATTTTGATGGTTCAACTTGTGCTAATCTTATGAAATCATAATCTATTATTTCCCTCATCATTTCAAGTGTTTTGGGATCCTTATTTGCTGTAATTTTTACAGGCTCGAGGTATGAAGCAGTCCAAGTAGACCTAATTCAAAGGGATATAGTGCTGAACGAAATCAAGGTCGAGCTGTGCTATAAAAGAGAAGAGCTTGAAGCAATCCATGTAGAGCTGAGCAGGAAGGACATAGCACTTGAGGAAGCAAAGGGAAGGCAGGACACTACGCTCAAAGTATTGGAAGAAATGCAAGAGTAGTCCAACGCCTTCAAAAGCGAAAACATATTACTTAAACAACATATTCAGACCCTACAGGCTTCTTTGTAGGAGGAGAGACGTATTCGAACTACTCTCAAAGTAGTAACGCAGAGCTGAGCGACAAACTCAGTAGTGCCTAGGACTCAATTGCCCAACAGCAGAATTCTGTAGAGATGTTGAAAAGAGGCAATTAAATCTACAAGAGACAGGCCGAAGAGGCAATATGATGGCAAATCAACGCCGAAGTCACATCAGGTGTCTGTGTATCTCATGGTAGGTACAGAATTGACCTGGCAAGTACAAAATTGACCCAATAGCCTGGAAGGGAATTCAAGAGAGGATGATCCAGACCTTCAAGCTGCAGTATTTGCAACCGTAGATGATTGCCTATGAAAAATTAAAAGAAGAGTTGGAAGAGACTGTGAAGTTTTTAGCATGTATGAAGCTCACCACACACCCTACAAGATCTTACTGAGGTGTTGTGATTGCACAAGATTGATCAAAGAACAGTATGCTTGAAAAATCTAAGGCAAGAGCACAATGGCATACATCTGATGAAAAAATCCAACTCTTCACTATGAGAAATGAATGTCAGAAATAATTCTAAGTGTTCAGTATGAGAAAAAGAGGCTGCTCTCGGGTAGAGAGAGAAAACCATACATAGAAAACTCAGGTAGAGAGAGAATGAGGCCAAAACACCAGATTCTCAATATTCACGATATGGCAAAACATGCCCAACTTTTCCTACATGAGAAAGACTCGAATTCCTACAGTGGAATTGCATGGAAAGTCTACTTAACTGAACTAATTCACCTACCAAAGATCCACATGTGTAACTACATGCATGTATGGTGCATGTACTGCATGTCAACTCATAAAATTGCCTAGACAAGTGTTGATCAAAGAAACTACTTTGCATGTTGCATGCACTGATTGCATGTGGCTTGCATGCATATAGTAAGACTTTGCATGCTGTCGAAACATCTGCATGTCATTACAATTGAACCTATCTAACTCAAATCCGAGCTACACTAGAAGGATATGCGCTCAATTCACACTCCTTATATGTACAACATAAAATCTAGTGCAAATTATCATGGACATGACCCCAAACTCAAGATAGGAAGATAATATTTTAATAATCTTCAAATTTCAATCGGGCCAAATGCAGATTTGTGACGAGGAAGAACCAGCACAGTGCTAGGATCAGGTTACGCAGACGGATGAGCCAGCTAAGGTTATATCAGAGAAGGACATCGAAACAGACACCATCTGCAGGCAAATCCAGAAGGATCAAGAGACGCAGACCGATTCCGAGGAGGCTGTAAAGGTACAACTAGTCTGTGTCACAGCTACCAAAGACCAACCTGAGACACTAAGCATTATTCCATATCAAGCTTAGGCATCACACAGTGGAGTGGTTGTAAAGAAGAACAAGGTAGTGTATTCTCTACTTAGGTCATAATTTCAGACATTTCAGCAAGAACTAACATTCTTTCTTCCACCCTTTTGTAGTCCAGAACTACGGTGGAGAATGGATTACCTTTTTTTACCTAAACTTTTCGGCTACACAAAAGAACAATGGGAAAACCCTTGGACTTTTTCTAACTTTAACTCTCTTTGGGCCAAACTAATAGTGCATCAAAAAGGAATCCTTGCCCTTGCCATTGTTCAGAATAAGTTCAATGTGCAAACTAACTATATTCATGTGATCGCAAGATCCTTGTATATATACATTTTAGAATACCTAGAAACATTTGAAAATAATTTTTTTCCAGCTCTGGATGAGTATCTGAATAAGTTAGAATCAATTAACATTTTTGATGTTAAGGAAATTGTTTCTAACCTTAAACCAGTTCCTTCCCAAGTTTCTCATCAATTAGTATTCCCTGATATGTGGGAAATCTACACAGGATTGGGAAGCTAACTATTCTCGTTATTTGGAGGAAGTATAAACAAATAATATACTTCGCTCCACTAATCCAATAACCAAACCATATTACACGTATAACCATGTGAATATTGCTTCCCTTATTTCATATGCCCTTTTGTTTGTTCAGCAACTGTACATTGAAGAAAAATTTTCCAAATACACATATGTTGCCCTTTCACTAACTGTCCCTTCTGACGAAATGTCTGAAATCCTGACTGAGGATAGTTGGTACATACACCTTATGAATAATACATTGATTGATAATCCTCTCGCACCAATGGGAAATCAAGGAACGGGGGGTTATTCAAATTTGTCATTTCAAAAAGACTATAACCAGAAGAACAATTATTTCCTGGCTACAAAAGGAATGACATTGGAGCAAGTGAATGAAGAGAACAAAGCCCGAGCTAAGGCCATTTTCCATAGCAAACCAGCTAGCAGAAAGCAACAACAAAGGATGTAAATAAGTTGTTTGTGAGCCGCTGCACAGTTGAGGAAGGGGATATGTGGAGCCTCATAATTCTACATTGTCCAAGTTTTGTTATATATTGCAAAAAATTTCAATTTTTATATATGTAGATGTGCTATAGTACCTAAATTCATGTAAAGGCCTATTTGCACTTTGTAAATTCACATTTAGAGTAGAAGTTGTGACGCTCTATAAGCGACGCAGTAGCAGATGACAACCAACATTTTGACAGTTTGTAAATGACATTGAGGCCGATGAAATTTGTCTTGTTGACTTTCAAGGCTCAGTTTGTCGCTGCTCGAACGTTTCTTGTTCGTGGGATTGATCTTCTGCTTCCTGCTGCTATGGAGTTTGTGACTCAATATTTTGATATGACATCTGTCCTCGATCTCCCTCTTGAATTGGCAGTAGTGTGAAGATCTCATGGCCTTTTTCATCTTTTAGTCCAGGGAATGTGGTCTCATCGAACTTCACAACTCTACTCGAAATAACTTTTTTTGTGGTTGGATTGTAGAGTCTGTACACTTGTGATCTGTTCGAGTACCCGACTATAATCGTTTGCTCTGATTTATCATCGAGCTTGATTTTTTTTTCTTTTGGAATGTGCTTGTATGCTACACATCCAAACACATGTATGTATGATAGATCAGGCTTTCTACCTGTCCACATCCCGTATGGTGTCTTATTTTCCAACGTTAACATTGTTGATCTGTTCTACAGATGTACTACTGCAGCTATTGCCTCAGCCCAGAATTGACTTGGCAATCGAGCCTGTGCCATTATGCATCTGACTCCTTTGACTAGCATCATGTTTCTTCTTTCTGCGACACCATTATATTCTGATGTGTGTGCAGGAGTGAACTTATGTTCAATCCCTTGTTCTTGGCATAATTTTGAAAATTCTTTGCTCTTGTACTCAACTCCATTGTCAGATCTGATGATCTGGATCTTCTTTGAGGTGTGTCACTCTGCAAATGCCACGAACTTCTTGAAGAAATCAGACACTTCGGATTTCTTCTTTAGGTAGTAGATCATAGTCACTTTTTTGTTTGAAGATAAATTTTTAACTTACACTTATTCATTGATGCTATGCTAAGGCATTTACATGTTATACGAATTATTTTTTGAATATGGTATGCTAATTTTTATGTATTGATCATATTTTTATGTAGCACATGCACCCACCCACACACACACACACACACATTGGGATTTTGTCTTTGGCATTACAAGGACTTAATATCATCTCAAAAATTGTAATGTGTGTTTGACATGTAGCTTAAATCTTGACATGTTGTCACATCTTTATTTCAGTTTTTGATAATCATGTTAGTAGTTATCAAACATGTTTTGTTGCCTATAGGATGTAGTATTGTATTTGCCATAATGGTTGGTGATTGTGTAAATGTAACTCTACTCATTATTGATGGTCGGTGGTATTGACCTTATACTTTAATTACACGTGTATCACCCACATTAATTGCAGCTCAAAAAAGAAAGAAATATAAGCTTTGAACCAAATATGCAAGCATTTTTCATTTTCAAATTATAACATTATTCAACTCATTTTCTAAAGCTCTCACCTTCTAGATAAAGCTCGCTCCTCCTAGTAATGTCAAACCTATTATCTAAATCATGTTAAACATCTCAAGGATCTATAGGAGGCAAGAAACTTGATGTGTAATTTTGCATAAGTAACGTAATATACATTATTATATGACATATGCAACAATAGCATTGAAATGAATTTAATATATATTTGAAACTACATTAATTCACCACCAACTTTTGAATCACAACCTAAGAAGACATGTAACGTAATATACGTTATTATATGACATGTTCTCATATGCTTCAATATCATTGAAGTGAAATTAATATATATTGGAAACTACATTAATTTACCTACATCTTTTGAATCACAACCTAAGAAGACATGCCAATTACATGTAATGGATGCATCATGTATGTGATCCATGTGTTCATATTTCAAGTCATTTTGAAAGTTGATCTAGATATGTGCTGAGAAAATGCATGCTTTTTTGGGGGATTGACTTTTTTAGTGAAAATAAAGCATTGATTATTGTGCACTATTTTTTAGGGATCCTTGGGTGTTTACATTAGTGGGAAGTTCATATTCCTAGAGTTTTGCCTCCAGTACCTAGTTAATGTATCATTTATCCAATGAAGTACTCAAATCCAATAAAGGATGTGTCACATCATGTTTCTAACGTGAACACTCATAGAAGGTGAGAGAGGAAGGTATCTTTTTCATGGTCCCACAATTGAGTAAGTGCTAGCTCTTGAAGCTAATGTACAATTTGTATTTGTTTAAAAATTATCTATTTATGAAATTCATTACGTAATAACTCCCATCTATTGGAAGACTTGAGAATTTTAATATTTAAGTTGATCAATTAATTGATTCACATCATAAACGGTAGTTGGCAATGCATCATGGGAAGAATCCTTACACTACTTTCTTTCTATGTGAGAGAAACCATTAAGAGATTCAAAGTATACCACATGGTTTTTTCTTTTTTGGTTCACAATATATTAGCTCTAAAGTGAATATAAGAATATCATATGAGTATAAATGATATCATGGGTAGATAGGAGGATCTTTGAACATGAACTTACTTGAAGCATATACTTCTTGAATCACTTTTTGAGGGTTTTGCTATTATGCACCAAATGGAATCTTTTCAAATCATGGGCTATGTTTTGAAAAGATTTTTGTCTACAAAATATGTTGCGGTATTCAATCTATTCTATATAATAAATTGGTTGCCCTAACAAGCTTAATAATTTAGCCATCAAAAAACATTTTAGCAGAAAGTATTCTCCTCTATCACTTATTTTTCAAGTGATGTGAAGAAGTCCTAGGCAACTTAAGTGGTTTTTACTCCTTGATTACTAAGATCAATGTCTTTCTACATTAACACTTGGATACATTTTGGTTTTATTTTATGACACTATATCTTCTACTATAAAGAAATATGGAAGCCATGTTAAATTGAAGGTTGTAGTTTTCTAAGCATATACTGAATCTTGACGCAAATGCTTACATTGAATGAATTGAATTTTTGCCCTTTTTCCTTGTTACAAGAGAAGAAAATTCATGTCTTCAAACTTAAGAATTATTCAATTTCATAGTGCCACGTAGCAATCTTGAGTTAACACATATTGTTGATATAAGTGACATGTGGATGTGCACCTCACCATAATATAGTTGGATATTCCAATATATGTTCTTCAAAATCTTGCTACAAAATCTCAAAGGTGCTTATGGCTGCCAATGGGAAGGGAGAGAATGCTTGAAATAAAATATAGAAAAATCATTTAGGCTAGATTGTGTTTGATATATGTCACAATATGCTAATGACAATTCTCTCTTTCCTTTTGAATTTTTTGTACTTCTCTACTGGAAGTGAAAATTGCAACTCGTCAATCACATGGTTTTAGAGAGCGTATCATTTGTCTTCAATAGTGTAGATTGCTCCCAGCACTCAAATAGATATTAACATTTTTAAATTGTAATACTTACTCTTTTAGTGCATATGTGTTAAGTAAATCGACCATGCTTAATCACGTAGGTAGAAGAACCTTTGGTATTGTTCCATTATAGACAAATGTACACATGTACAAAAAGAAAAGAGCATTATTAAACCAAAAACATCTAGTCATTCCAAGAGGAAGTTTCAAGGGGGTCACACCTAGTTAGTACCTACTAAATTTACTCCAAGAAAGTGGGCTATGACCCCACAAGAAGTTAAGGCCTTGCTCGTAGGAAGGCCCTTAATGATTGGAAGATTGACATAAGTAGTTAAACTTAAGTTATGCATGTATGATTCAACTCTAAAATAAAAGGCAAATGATAGCTTTAGAGAACATGAGGTGATTTCTTGCATTTCCAATGTTCCTTAGCAAAAAAATGTATTGCATAAGGTTCAACAAATAAAGTCATCACCATTTCTAGGAGTATTATGACCAATAAAGAAAGTGTCAATTGTAGGAAGAAGCATAAATCCAAAACGCCCAATTTAGTGAGTTGCAATAAAAAATGGTATGAACATTTTCAATTTCACTAGCACAAAGGAGAAGATTGATTATGTAGAAAAGAAAACTTAGAGCTGAGAGGTAACACATCTCTCTCTCTCTCTCTCTCTCTCTCTCTCTCTCTCTCTCTCTCTCTCTCTCTCTCTCTCTCTCTCTCTCTCTCTCTCTCTCTCTCTCTCTCTCTCTCTCTCTCTCTCTCTCTCTCTCTCTCTCTCTCTCTCTCTCTCTCTCTCTCTCTCTCTCTACTGCGACCTACTACGGCTTGGAGATTGCTAAGTGGAGACTTGTGAAGACAACTAGAAGAGTAACGCATTCGTAAGGAAGCTTGCAAAAAGCAAAGGTAAGAATGACATCAAGTTTTCAACATAAGGCTCACTTATGCATGAATGCATTAAGCTTGATAGGTTGTTTTGTATGAGTGGCTCACATATACGATGATCATAGTTGATTGAAAGAGAAGCTTGGCTTGAAAAGAAGCGATTGTGGTGCTAGTTGGTGGGCGTTGTCCCAACATATCTATTGATCCATTTCTGATGTACATTCCTCACCTATTTGCCATTTTTCTTGCTGTTGGCCAACGACGGTCTACTATGATACCAATCACACTTCGGTGGGCATGTTAGCATGCTTTTTTTGTAGAATATATATGTATGTGGGCGCTTTTACTAAAAAAAGGAGATGTCCGCCCACCGGAGGTGTGATGGACTGCTTGCTTACTATGCTTTTTTTTTGTGTGGATTCCATTGCAAAATGGATGCTATAATGAGTAGTGTTCCATCCTTGTATATGTTTACTTCATTTTGATTCAATTTATATGCTTGGGTAAGCAAGAATATGGTCCATTATGATGTACGATATGCATATGAACAGTTGGCCACCACCCAATATACCTTCATTTTTGCTCCATAAAAAAAGTTGTGTGTGCTTTTAGATGGTCACTTGAGATAATTGCTCATGTAAACGATTTCTAGTTGTGTTTTCATTATAAGAATGGGCAGTAGCATAAGGCTTTTGTTACTTTATCTCCAAGCAAATGCTTGAAGCATGGATTTCTTTGAACAAAATGATATGCAAGATCTAATACATTCTAGGGTTTGCTGAATTTTGACTAAGAGACAAGCATATGTGATAGGATACGGCATAGCTATGTGAATATAGTGACTTCTTGATAATCATGACAAAGGAAACACTTATGATGATGTGCTATTGCAATTTGTAGATAAAACTAGATACACTTATTGTAATAAAGGAATCCAATAAGGCAGTACTTCATTGTAAACCCGCCATTGTTGTAATGAAATTACTAATATATAAAGAAGGTGTATCGCATACCTTGCAAAGGATGGGTAGTTCTCGGGAGATTGCTTCACCACGCATTCAGGTACAAAGCTATGTATAAAAACACAGTGACAAATTGTACTTGGTGATGCAATTCTAAATATGATGAAGAATGGTTCGGGTAGAGACTTTTAGTGTTTATATATACAAAATGCTAATGGCATAAGAACGATTGATAAGCTGAATGTAGTTGCTATATGTAAGTTAGTACTTGTTCTAGGGTTTGGCTCTTGCGGGCTTGCATGACATGGATTTTCCCAAGCTATAAGATGTATGAACTCCGAATGATCTTTTTGGATGTTCTTGGGGTTAGTATGGGACAGATCTACCCTAGTACCCTACACTGATGTTGGAACTAGGCCTCTTTGTACACTACGAAGTGTGGTATGTTGAAAATGAAAAATCATCTATCTTGACTTTAGGCTTGTCACAAAGTTTTTCTATGTGAGTTTGTTGTTTCATATTGTAAATGCCAAATTTGGCCTAGAAGAAACTCGAGCTACATGGGTTCTTCAAAGTCTAGCTAGTAATATACAACTTGCATATAGAATGTAGACTTAGAAATATCAATAATATGCTTGTAGAAACTCATGGCATATCATATGCAATGGTTGTAAGTGATCCATAGTGACATGCAAGGCATGCACAAAGTGAAATGGACACATGCATGATGATTTGTACAATTCTAGTTGAAAATATGACACTTGGTAAAAGTAGGTAGAAATGCATGCATGAGAAGTGACAAATGTCAGTAATACTATAGTTTTCACTTATAGATGTGGATGGAAGTTAGATGGAGATGGTTTTACCTCGAGCTACCTCAAACTCCATAAATATTTGTAGACATTCTCATAATTTTTTATGAAGAACCAAGCTTTGAAGCTATTCCATGTTATTTTGGATCTATACTATCATTTGCTTGAATATTGCTCTCTCTTTCTCTCTCTAACCCGAGTAGAGGCTTATGCTAATGCATTAAATTCTTGTACTTTTTCTCTCTTGTCTTTCAAAGTTATCATTCTTTGATTCTTAGCATGCTAGATTGTGATTTAGCCATAAATTTATGTACTAGATCTTGGCATTCAATCTAGAATCAGGTTATGTGCAAAACACAAAGCTTAATAAGATCATTCACATTTGAGGATCATTCCCCACACGTGTGAGCTTGCTGAAAAATTTGTCATGGTATTAGAGCCAAATTAAGCTTTGCATGCTATTATCTTTGATTGTGCAAGAATTTGTGAGCCCAACTCAAGCAAACAAGCAGTTTATCACTTTTCTTTAGGCAAAGTTACAAACTTTCTAGGATGAACAAACTCGAACATATTGGAAATGACAAAGCTCTGTTTGTCAAGGACAAGCATAAAGGGAGGAGCAAGAACCAGTTTTCTCAAGTTTTCAACAAAGACAAAGCCAAGGACAGAGACAAAGATGGTGAAGAAAAATGACTCAACTCATCCTTCTACTTTCAAGACCAAGAAGAAGAAAGTCAAGTGTTTCTTTTGTGGCAAGAAGGGACACTATGCCTCTAATTGCTTCAAAAAAAAAAATCAACTCAAACAAGTAAATCTCTCTAATGAGAAAGAAGAAGACTTTATTGCAAGTGATGGAGAAGGATCACTCATGGTGTCAAGTTTTTCTTCAACACCCTTCAAGAAAGATGGAGCATGGTACATCGATAGTGGAGCCTCTTCACATACGTGTTGTTCAAAAGGAGTCTTTTGATCATGAATGCTCTATTGAAGGAATTGGCAACATTCCATTAAAACTTGCTTCTTCTAAAGTTCTATCACTTTCCAATGTTCTTTTTGTTCCTAAGCTTACAAAGAACTTCATAAGTGTTGGAAAGTTGCTTGATAGTGGTTGTGATCTAAAATTCAATTCCAATACTTGTTTTATCAAGAAAGATGATGAGATCCTAGATAATGGATCTAGATATGGTGGCATCTTCAAGTTAAATTCTTATGAGGATGCAAACTTTTTTGAGATTGCTCTTATGTCTAAGGAGGAGTTATGGCATAGAATCATATAGAAAGCCATATCAAAAGTCTTTTATTAAGACTTCTCATCCTTTGGAATTAATTCACTCGGATGTTCATTTTTCTTCCTCAAAAAGTATTGGTGGTGCAACTTGTTTTGTTACTTTCATTGATGATTTTACAAGATATACTTGGTTGTACCTACTTTCTTCAAAAGCTATGGTATTTGATCACTTCCTAGTCTTCAAAGCTTATGTTGAGAAACAGTTTTCTTTCAAAGTTAAAGCTTTAAGATGTGATGGAGGAGGTGAATACATCTCCAACAAGTTCTATGATTATTGTGAGGTTGAAGGGGTTAAGAGAGAGTTTTCTTGTGCTTATTCTCCATCTCAAAATGGAGTTGCTGAAAGAAAAAATTGATCTCTATGTGAATGTGCTAAAGCAATCCGAGTTGAAGCTTCTTTGCCTATTGAATATTGGGGAGAAGCAATTAATTGTGCAAACTATTTGTGTAATAGATTACCTTACAATGCACTTGCAAGAAGGTTACCATATGAATTTTGTTTAAGAAGAAACCTAAGATTGATCACCTTAGAGTTTTTGGATGTGCTTGCTTTGTTCATGTACCCTTGGAAACAAAGAAAAGAGATGATCCAAATTCAGTCAAAGGGATCATGGTTGGATACTCATCCAACAAGAAGGCTTACAAAATTTATGTTCCCTCTACCTCAGTTACAATTGAGAGTAGGGATGTTATTTTCTATGAGAATAAAAAATACATCTTTGATGAGGCCGAGATCAAAGATTCTCAAAATGATTCTCCTATCATCACCCTTAAATATTATCATGGAGGGATGGGGCCGAGAATTGAGGAGGAGTCACCTCAAATTTTTTCACCAAGGAGATCACAAAGAGAAAGATCCGAGCCTAAGAGGCTTACATATGGAGATAAAGGCAAGCAAGTGGAACTCAACTCCACTAATTATGCTTATTTTGTTTCACATGAGGAGCCAAATGATGTATATGATGCACTCAACTCAAAAGAATGGTTTCTAGCCATGAAGGAGGAATATGATGCATTGATTGCCAACAAGACATGGGAGCTTGTGGATCTTCCATCCAACAAGCACACCATTGGTTGCAAATAGGTTTTTCGAGTCAAATATAATCAAGATGGCACAATCAACAAAGTACAAGGCAAGGCTTTGTGAAAAGGGTTTTGCTCAAGTTTATGGACTTGATTATGAGGAGACTTTTGCTCCAGTTGCAAAGATGGTATCAATTCGAATCATTATTTCTATTGCTTGTTTTTTCAAATGGCAAGTTTTTCAACTAGATGTCTCAAATGCTTTTTTAAATGGATATCTATAAGAAGAAATTTATATGGATCAACCTCCTGGGTTCATCCAAGACAAGACCAAAGTTTGCTTGCTCTTCAAAAGTCTCTCTGGACTAAAGCAAGCTCCAAGATCGTGGTATTCTCGACTTAACACTTTTCTTGATTCACTAGGATTTAATCTTAGTAACTATGATCCTTCCTTGTATGTCAAGTTTTATGATAGAGATATCGTCATTCATCTCATTTATGTTGATGATATTATCCTGACAAGAAGTTGTATCAAGTTAGTTGAAGAAACCAAAATTGCACTTGGAAAAGAATTCAAGATGCAAGATCTTGGAAAAATTCATTACATATAAGGATTAGAGATTGACTTCCGTAATGAGAAAGCTTTTGTTTGTCAATCCAAGTATGCTCTTTCAATGTTAAAAAAGTTCAATATGCTAGATTGTAAGAGTATTGATACTCCTATGGAGCAAATTGTAAGAGACCCTAACAAAAGCGATGAAAGATCCTTCGTGGACATCACTCTTTTTAGGAGTCTTATAGGCTCCTTAATTTGGCTCACTATACTATAGGCCTGATGTAAGTTTAAGTGTTCATAAGTTGACCCAAACTATGCAAAATCCTACTATTCCATCGGAAAATGGCCAAAAGGGTACTTAGGTACATATCTTCAACCTATGATCATGGTTTGTTATATAAAAGTGAAGATCTTTCCATAGTTGGCTATCTTGACTCGGATTTTGCCAATGATTTGTACAATTCTAGTTGAAAATATGACACTTGGTAAAAGTAGGTAGGAATGCATGCATGAGAAGTGACAAATGTCACTAATACTCTAGTTTTCACTTATAGATGTGGATGGAAGTTAGATGGAGATGGTTCTACCTCGAGCTGCCTCAAACTCCATAAATATGTTCTCATAATTTTTTATGAAGAACCAAGCTTTGAAGCTATTCCATGTTATTTTGGATCTACAGTATCATTTACTTGAATATTGCTCTCTCTTTCTCTCTCTAACTCGAGTAGAGTCTTATCTTATGCTAATGCATTAAATTCTTGTACTTTTTCTCTCTCATCTTTCAAAGTTATCATTCTTTGATTCTTAGCATGCTAGATTGTGATTTAGCCATAAAATTATGTACTAGATCTTGGCATTCAATCTAGAATCAGGTTATGTGCAAAACACAAAGCTTAATAATAAGATCATTCACATTTGAGGATCATTCCACACACGTGTGAGCTTGTTGGAAATTTTGTCATGGTATAGCTTCTTATGTTTATGAAATGCTAATGTGAACTTAATACATTTGTTTCGCCCTTATACTGATCAATATGGCATCTACCTTGATAAAGTTGTGTATTTAGGGCATAATGTATTGCTAATAATGAATGTCATGGCAGGGAAGATTGGGCGTATGATATGTATTTGCAATTAAACTGATAAGGTAGTGAATCTTGTTTCGGACATGGATAACAACTGATGCTCTGCTTAGACACTTGTCTTCCACACTATACTAACTCGTACGGTTTTGTGTTGTGGACACAATTGATGGAACAATAGGAGATGAAACAAAAAACATAAACATTTCAAGAGATGATGTAAAGACTCTTTTTTATAGGTGATTTCACATTGGGGTGCCCAACAAGTCCCTTCTTTAATATGGATGCCTACTATTGGTCCATTGGGGGGAAAAGGGCTCTCCCACCACTTTGAAACTTAGTCTGAGTAGCCACCATGTGGCACATGAGGTGGGGTATTGGACCTTTTGCCACTTTGTAGGCGACTTCAAGAACAATATACCAATCAAGTTGCAAAAATCAAAATGGGCCAAGCTGCATTGGTCCATTTCCACTTGCCAAGTGACTTGGAGGGGATTAGTCCTTTGTTTTGTCATCTCATTTGCCAAGAAATAGAAATGTGCAAAAAAGAGAAGAAAGAGGCCAAGTTGCAATGGTCCATATCCACTTACTATGTGAATATGAAGAAGGCGTGTCCTTTGCCAAGGCACAAAAATGGCCGGTAAAAGAAATTTAAAATAACAACTCATGTCCTTTGAATACTCTTGTGAGTTAAAACAGTTCCTGCAAGGCTCACAAGAGTGCTATTGTGGTGACAAAGGAGATGCTAGTACAATCAACTATGGATGCAAAAAAACAAAATCGTACTCCTAAATCCTGAAGTTGTATGAATGTTATGACTATTGTCATCCGCATGACCTAACAATAAAAGTGATTGTTAAGTAGCTTTCAGCTTGAGAAAAAACTAAAACCACTCCAATGCTATCAGTTACAGTTCTCCTCATTACCTATCAAAACAGGTAAATTACCTTTCAGCTTAAGAAAAAACTCAACCAGAAAATGTGATTTCGTGAAACATATCAACAACAGAAATTTCTGATACAAAATTAGCAAGCTTTAGGAAGAATACGAGGTGGGTTTATCCTATTCGACAATGGTACAATGCGATGTACATCAGTGGAAGGTTGCTGGCCTTGTTGATGAAAACAAGGGAATACATATATGATCAATGCTCATCTTTGCATTTCTGATAAACCAATATTTTGCCACCTCATTTGCTCTGTTCTTCTCTGCCTCCAGAGCTGAGGGTGGATGATTAGAATAGATGAAATGTATCAATCTCTGCACAGAAGTTTCACATATGTTTGCAGAAATTTCACAGCAGATAAGCCCAGGATAACGCATACTTTCTGTTCTCCGTTGCACTTTGAGCAACGGAGTAAATAAGCAGATGAGACAGGTGCAATAATCTGAGGTTCCAACTCTTTTATTTCACCTCCTTGAATGGAAGCCCTTACTCTTTTTCACCACTCTCCAATCTGCTCAAACTGGAAAAGAAACAAGAGATGAACAGTGTTCATCTCTGCATAATTGAATACAAAAAGTTGATACACAAAAGGACAAAGAATTTTGTGTCAACCACTGAATACAGAAATACCCAATTCACTTGCATTGCACATGAGGATAGACTTGGCATTTCATTGGTTTCAAGGATCTGAACCCAGGCATGATCATGAACTCCACCCTTGAGGCCTGGCACTTGTTGCAAATGGCAGGAAGATCCACCACAGCTTCCACAAAAGTGGGATTCAGCTCCATGCACCGCCCAACTCTGATGATCCCAATCTCGGGATTCATGGAGAAGGCTAGCCTGTGCAAGAGCCATACTCCTTTGGCTGCATCCAAGAAGGAGGCAGTGAAGACAGCCCTCTCTTCTGAGCTCTTGAAGATAATACTCCAAGGAAAGAGAGCCCACATCTCCCTTGTCTTGCTCTCACAGAATTTGAAGAAATCTGGATCAAATGCAGAGTGATTGGGATTCACTGCTTCCCCCACATCCATCAGCTTCATCCGCTTGAATTGCTCCATCCTCACAATGGATCGGTTGCAAGGATCGAGTATTTGGGTGAGGCCCGTCTCATCAAAGCTGTCATTTTCAAAGCTATGAAAGAGGGCTTTGTTGATCCGAGATTCCAAAGCAAATGCAGTGTGTTCTTTCCGAAGAAAAGTGGTTCTGGGTTCTAGCTCAGCGAGAGCTCTCCAAATGGAGTAGCCGGAGATCTCCATCTGTTTCATGAACACCTTGCAGAAGAATCTGATAGAAATTATAGATCGGATCGTTGTCATCTCAAAGAGTAGCTCTGCGGTGTTGAATCCCGGAGAGAGAGGGGGAGATTTGTTTCCCCTTTCAGAGCTCTTCATATCATCCTGTAGCTCGTGTTCTTTCCTTGCCATTGCTTGCAGCTGTTGCAGCTGCCACTCCAGCATGTCGATTGTGTCCTGCTTATCAGCCAACTCTTCCTGTTGCCTTCTGCTCAGCTCCACCAATGCTTCCACACTCGCATTGGGCATCCCGTCCGCTTCTTGGGCTTTCTGATGCCAGCAATTACAGAAACTTGAAAAAAGGCTCAGAAAAGCTCGAGGCCTGTAACCCTTTCCTTTCACATAAAGATCGTGAACAGCGCTATCGCCTGAAAATCCACTGGAGCTCTCAGTGTAAGTGCCCTCTGCTGAGACACTAGCGCTCTTTGGCTGATCTCCAGAGTCCATTTTGTTGCACGCGAAGAACTCTTCTGCACATTCTGCAATGGTGGGGAGCTGAGCGCTAAAGTCGCAGGCTGGCATCAGATAGTCAGGAAAAACACCACTCCGAGCTGTGAGCATTGGGTCTTCGCCTTTTCTTTTGAATAAGTCTCTATTGCAAGGATGCTGTTGCTGAATAGAAGCGAAATCCCCAAAAGACATCATCTTATATCAAGCTTCTGTGATATCAGGGCTAGCTCCACAGACACAACCAGTTCACTACCTCAACAAAAGCACCACTCTCTTTCTAGCACTTGAAGCATTTCAAAGCCATAAGCAGCGATCCAGGAAAAGATCCATCTCCAGAAAATAACGAACAAAGCAACCGCTTCCACAATCCATCTATCAGCTCCTAATTAAAGGTTGTGCAGAGAGAAATGGAATCTGGAAGAGAGAGCGAGCGAGCTAGCGACCGAGAGGGAGAGAGAAATGCTAACGGTTTTTTTGATATATACATCTTTATTAAGGTCGAGAGTAACAATTCTTCACTTGTGCCGCGGTGTGAAAAGGGCTCCTCTCGCAACGGTTCTTTCTAAGGCTTCAATGAACCCTTTTTCTTATGCTCTTCATGACTCTTTTGCAACCCTTTTGGGCATTGCTTAGTAGAGGGAAGGGTATAAGGATCCACTCATCAATACTATCCTGGAATCCTGAGTTTTCTTTTAATAATTACCATTGCTCTGAAAACATCTTTGAGCTTTTACTCTAATTATGTGCGGGGGAAGACCTACCTTGAGCATTCTGCCCTGGCAGGGCCCATTGCTCAAGGGCGTGTGCCCGAGTAGGCAGAACGCCCGAGAGGAAGAGGGTCTTCCCCTGCGTAATTCCGATGTGCTAAGATGGATTGTTTTTTTTTTTTCTTGATTTTTTTGTACAGTGGTATGGACATATAGCCACACATGCGAACACGGACTTTTTTTTTTTTTTTAGATAATTTTTTCGCAATTTTTAATTTCGCATTCTAATTTTTTTCCCGCATTTATATTGCAAATTTTCTTACATTTTTGTCAATTTTGTTGTTTGGTGGAATGTGCATGTGGGCAGCCAATGACAAGCTGCCACATAGCACATGCACATTTCACCATAATGTGCATGTGCTATGTGGCAACCCGTCATTGACGGTCTACATGCACATTCCACTGGAAAGCTCGTGTTATATTTGATTGGCTGGCTAATTATGAGAAGAATGATCACCTAGAATTCTGGTTGTAAAAATCACATGAACATTGTGTGGGGGGAGATGCCTCCAAAATACAAAGGAGAGAGAGAGAGACAGACAGACAGACAGACAAAGATTTCAAAGCAACGTGCCTTTAGTTGTGCTCTTGCATGGGGAATTCACCTATAACTCCTGCGTGAGGACCTCACCAATGATTGCATGATGAGCTTTTGGCTTGCAACTGCAATGTCCAAGATGCAAGCCCTACCTAAATTGTCACAAGCCTCAATTGTTGTTCTATAAGTTTAGACATTTTGCTAATAAATAAATTGTCAGTTTTGTGGATTTAGCCACCTGGACATTAGAGATTTTGGCAATGTGGTGACTTGGAGTGCATTATTATTTTAAGCTTTAAAATATGAGCAACAATCACCAAATCACAAAAAATGAAAATCATGTTCATTTATAACTAATCCCAACAAAGTTTCAAACATGATTTTTTAATAGAGCTCTATTATCTATGAATTTTTTAGTGGATCTATCCCAAAATTGAATTGATGTTCAGTTTGAAATTGACAAGAAAATATGTCTCTCATAGTTTTATCATAAAAATTATAAGCTAAAAGTTGTGAATTAAGATACTAGGACCATCGTTGCAGTTCAAAGTGAAAATGACGACAAACAAATGTGTCTCATTTTGTAGTCACAAAAACAAAATCTCAAAGAATGTTCTACGTTCAAAACAATCACCACTCATGATAGCACACATTCTAACCCTAATAACTATTTGAATCAACAAACATGCTATGTCGCCTGGACATTGTTCATAATTGTTGTGTTGGAGTGTCATGTGAGGCCATGCGCAAAGCCATTGTTTCTGCATAAGATGGCATCAAAGTATTTATCTCTTTGATGTATAGTCCAAATACACAAAATGCAGTGACCCAAATACAAAAAATTTGAATAGCTCACTAGCCCTAAAATTCATCCATGTCCCATCATCCAATCACTTTGCCTCCTCTTCCAAATCGACTTGTGTTGAAGCAGTGGTAGGTATAGGGGATCCTACAAAACAATTCCATGTCAAAAGGCATATTATCATTTGCTTATATACCTAAATTGTCCAAGAAATCATGTGAGTATTCTTGTGGAGCGATGGTCCATGTGTGCATCAAAGACTGGTCAAAAATTATTGCAACACAATGTCTCCTCGCAACTTTACATGCAAGAATAGTTGATCCATGTGAAAACTTCAAATCCAAAGATGATCCAGAATGTTAGATCTAGGCCAATAATGGTTGCACTAAACACACAATTTTCCTTCTATGTTAGACAATACATCCACTGCTAGCTTGCTAGTTTGATCATACCAAAAGCAAATAGAATCAAAAGATACTCATAACCTGCTCAAATATGAACCTAATCCTTTCTTAAAAAATCATACAACAACAAGATAGGATTTAATTCATGACATACATGCACATACATCAAGCACACAACATAGTCTCTACACAAATGTAGAAGAAAGCCACAATGAAATCATATTATTTCCTCAAAACCTTCTCCAAACCAAATATGGACAAATGCTTTACTTTCTCCATGCCTTTTAGCCTATTTATAGGTGTGATAGATCTCTCTCTCTCTCTCTCTCTCTCTCTCTCTCTCTCTCTCTCTCTCTCTCTCTCTCTCTCTCTCTCTCTCTCTCTCTCTCTCTCTCTCTCTCTCTCTCTCTCTCTCTCTCTCTCTCTCTCTCTCTCTCTCTCTCTCTCTCTCTCAACCTATGAAAAAGGATGATGACCTATAAGTTTTTGGAGTTGTAGAAAATGCTTATTGACCATGTTCTCAAACCCAAAAAAAATTCATTTGCAAATTAGGCTCATTTTGACAAAAGCATTTGCCCTAGAACTTTTGATCTTCCTTAAGAAATCCTTTCACTAGGTTCATCCCCTTAAACTAGGCATAGAGCTACACTATTGGTTTTGGCTACTATTCAAAAAATTGTAGTTAGAGAAGTAGGAATTTCAACTAAGGGTAACATGATAACTTTCAAAACAAAGAGACAAATATGGGATTGGTCAATGAAATATTGGCTAACATCAAAACTACCTATTTCACATTGGCACGTAGGCGTAAAATTTGTCAATGAGGATAAATTTAGTGTAACATATCTTGTTGCTTTCTAGGTTTCATGTTGATATCATGGATGGAGTGTGCTCTCTTGGTAGCTATATTTCTATTACTTGTAGATTTGATGGACCCAAACATGCTTTTCAGGTACTCTCAAGTTGCTTATGCTAGCATGTAGACAAGAATCAAGAAAGTTTTGGTAGGGTTTGATCATCACTCTTTTCACTTGTAAATGAAATACTATTTTTGATTTCTAAGTCTTTTTTTTCTCTTAAATTATTCCACAATTCATGCTTTATGCAAGAAGTTTTAATACACACTATCTTGACATTTTTAATTCTATTAAATTTTGGCATTGCATGTGTTCTGATTACAAGAAATTATTTGTGGTACTAAAAAAAGTGCATTCACGATATTTTATACATTGATGTAAGTGATATTAGCTATGCTTTCTATGATTTAATGCCTTGTTCATAAAACAATTGGCAAGAGTCAACCACTAATTGACATCTTGTAGATTGACTCATTACTACATAACGCGGGAATGCAAAATTTTGGGGGTTCTGGGCTAGTTTCCATACCCGAATGAGGCAGACACCCTTTTTCGAGTCAAATTCCTTGTATGCAAGTGATCAAGAGGATCCTTTCACCATATGGGATTTGAAGAAGTTATTGCTCTATCAAATGCATTGGAGCTACAAAACAAAAACACCTTTTTTATATATTATGGAGCAGTGTATAAAGCAGCAACGTCAAATACAAGGACCAAAAAAGATGCATCGAGGATTGGATAGCCTATTCGATCAAGAAAGATATTGAAAAAGAAGACTATTGAATGTATTGTTGCATGTATTCAACCCATGCATAACTAATGCTAACTAAGACAATCCTATGTTTCATAAAACACTTCTTCAATGACCTTATTAAACATATGGGACAAATTTGTAGATCAAAGATTTTTCTAGATAAACTAGAAGTATAATCTGAGGCAGCAAAATATGATCAACAGAGACTGGTTACCAACAAGAATGTATAGATTTCAATCTAATGAAGTATGCATAAAACTCTGGCTTATGAAATACTCATTAATGCGTCCATACCAAGCATGAGGAGCCTGCTTCAAGCCATACAAAGCTTTATGTAATTTACATGCCTTGGCCTCCTCTTTTTGAATCACAAAGGCATCAAATTGTGCCATATGTATTTCTTGATCTAGAGTGCCATTTAGGAATAAAATTTATTATCCATTTGATGAACTTTCCATCCAAACGTAGCTGCTAAGGCAAAGAAGTGTCTCAAGGTAGTCCATTTTACAACTGGTGCAAATATCATCTCATAATATATCCTCTTACTTTGAGCATAACCTTTAACAACTAGTCTTGCTTTATGTTGGCAATAGATCCTTGCATGATATCTGATTCTATACACCCAGCTGATGTGATGGGCTTCATAACATTTTCCACATGTCGACAAGGAGAGAAATGCCTGAAAAGTGAAAAAATGGCAGGGTGAAGGGTGGGTGCTTGCCACCATCTATAAAAGACTCCCAAAACGTTGAGCACAAGATCATCTTACTTTCTGAGTATTGTTGTTCCTATGCTGTTATACTGTCCAAAATGATCTTGTGAAGAAGCTATCTACAAAGTTGTGTGTGAGTTAAGAGTTTAGAATGTAGTTGCCGATGTTTAACTATGCTGCCATGTTATATTGTGGATACTCCTACTCTGTTCTACTTTGTTGCTGTGTTAATGCGTTATATTGAGATATTGAAAAAGAAATGATCTGTCTATACTACTATAGAAGGATGAGTTATTCCAACAACTCATGATGTTACTGCAGAAGAGTCTGCTTGGAAGAGTTCAGTGTGTGTGTGTGTGTGTGAGGGAAGAGGTTAGAGGAAGTGACTGCTCTTGTTTTGTTCTGCTACCATGATGCTGCTTTGCTTTGCTGCTACTTATGTTGCTGACAGATGTAGTAAATCAATAATTTGGTAAGATGGGGATGCTACTGGAAGGTTGTTGCTGAATGACTGGTTACTAACAAGGGTCTGAGCAACTATGTGTGACTAACTGAGAGCTAGCAATATTGTTAAGACTAACTGAATTCCTTCCATCAGTTAGTCACACATATTGTAAATATGGATGATGTTCCTATCAATTGAGTTATTTTTCAAGTGAAAGAAGTGATGTTTTTCATATGAAATTGAATGCACCCTACAATAGACCGCTTAGCATTGAGGGTGCCTCATCATCAACTCATTCTGTGATATCAGAGTCAGCTATTGTTGATGATGCCTTGGGTGTTGACGAGGAGGCAAGATTGGCTTCAACGTGCGACCCAGCCAAGTCTCGTGCATTGTCCATTTCTTCCTTATCTGACGTGAATCCATATGACAAACCCAAGACTCTCATCGATTTGCCAGTGTATTACATAAATAGTGTCGCATACCTCTCACTGAATGATGTTGGAGATGTTCTTGATTTGAGGGAGGATGAAATATTATCAATTTTGTCTAATTTCATCAAAGAATTTGAGGACTTCATAGATCTCGATGGTGATGATGATCTACGTGCTTCTATTGATTAGAAAGACGGAGATGAATGGATGGATGGGACTAAAGCACTGCAGTCAATCATGTCTGAAAGTAGGGCATACCAGACAAATTTGCCTGGTGAGGAGGAATTTCTGAAAATCTGGAGCAGATATGTGTCACGGTCTTCAGAAACTAGTGCATCCAGTGCTTCGACGACCATTGTTGTTGGTCATGATCTACATATTGTAGCACTTATTGAAGCTGACGAGCATGATCTGGTAGGTAAATCTGGTTTTATCTTAATGAGATTTTTATTTAAATATAGTCATTTTGTTTTACAAGACATGTGACCTTTGCTCGTAATTTACAGGCTACTGTTGAGGTGGATGCCTTCGCAACAAGGCAGGGATATTTGAGGAAAGGCTAGGGATCACGACAAAGGAATTCATCCCTGTCCAATTATTTGAAGTGCTTTGTAAATAAAGAGATTTGCATTTATCATAGCAAATTTTCTTCAAATGCTGCGACAATAATAATGGCAATTAAAGCGTTATCCTATTTCTCAAATGGGCATAAATACCCTTCGAATACATATAAAATTATTTTTGTGCAGAGAGACATTGCCATAAAAGTGTTTGGCTATGTAGCTGAGGAAGTTCCGAAAGGTCTTCCTCCTTAGCAATTTTCTCTGGATACATTGACTTGAGCAAAAGAAGATCGATTGATTTTCTAGATCCATATGATAGAAAAAAATTTCTTCATGACCACACAACAAAGCTGATTATTAAAGACAAAGAGAAACAATGATTTTGCCTTGCATTGTACTACACATGATGCGATATAATACATATACTTTTTTCGTCTGATATCATGAAATTTACTATGGGTTGGCTCTTGCATCAATATTATTTTCGTCTATAAATTTGCACGCCTTTCTGAATTTTCGATAATTTGTTGATCTAGTTTTATATCGGATTTGAATACGCCTGTAGAACCATTGAAATAGTTGGATGATGTAACTATTTTTTTGAGATGTTCCACCGTGTTGTGTATTTCGCTGAAATGCTGCTCTGGCTTGCCAATGCGATTTCTCCATTCCTTGTGATGACCAAATACTTAGACTGCCGTAAGCTTTTGCAAAAAATGATGCATGATGTCGTAAAATGTGCTGCAATATCAGAGATACAAATATTGTCATATTATCATTTTAAATTTAGCATATGTGCAATGAGATTATAAATCGAAGAGTTAGTTACATTGAAAAGAGATTTACCATATAATGCGTAATATGATCTTCACCCCAGGCGTCTTTAACTGCATCCACAAACTCAATTGTTGATTTCTCAATTAGTAGGACATCAGTATCAAATAGTTTATCTTTTCTGAGCAATTTGACCATGTTGTCAAGCTTTGTCCAGACTTCAACTTTTTTAATCCTCGTTGTTCCTTTTTCTTCAAAATCCTTTGTGGCAATGAGTACATCTATCCAAATTGAGTACTGGACTTTAGTTGGTTTTTCGGAATGATTTGATAAGAAACGACGAGCTTTGGATCCTCCTATACTTGGTTTGCATGGGATGTTTCCCGTTTTTCTTGAAAGCTTCTCGTCCTTTTGTATTTTAACGTGTCCTTTATGAAGTCCCGCTTTTGATAAAACTTCTTCCAATCGAGCTATTGCCTTTTTGGCTAATGACTCTGGCTTAGTATTCCAAGCAAACCAAATATGAAGGTATATCAATTTTTCGATAATTCTAACCTCTCCATGTAGTGTACAAATGTGAACATTTTTAAGTGGAATCAGTAATACTGGTTTTCAAGTCGGATCTTCTATATCCCTTAAAACTCTCGTGCTCTTCGACATGTCATGTGTAGTTTTCATGCAATAGAGGCATGGATGTTTTGAATTTGCTCCATGTGAGACGTTGAACATGCACTTCAACGACTTCAAGTCTCCAGCCAAATGCCATTCCACCTTAAAATCACCTATTCCATGAACATTGAGTGGTGTGTCGCTCATATGATTCTTAATTATCTCTGGAGATTCTGTTTTACTAAAAATCCAAAATAGAATGTCATGATCTTCTTTTAAAACCTATTTGAAACACAAAATCATGAACTATTTTAGGAGAATTGAACTCAGACCTATAATAACAGAACAATATTAGCTTAAAACACAAAACCATTAATTCTTGAAATGAATTAGTTGCTAGTACTCAATAGAATAGATTTAAACCTGGAAAGTTGCCAACCACCAAATATTATTTTCGGACTGCACACTGAAATCAAGACTCTCCGAGTTTATCGTATTGCTTAATGCTCCATTCATAATTGTAACACTAACCCTTTCCAGCTTTTGTCCCTTTATTACTTCTGATTCATCTAACTTGAGAACTAATATCAATTTTTGAACACTTTCATTTGTGATTCCATAAAACTTTACAATAAATCTTAGTAAATGATTCAAATCTACAAACATATTGTTGGTAGAATCATACGACAAAGTGCCATGTTTTGAGTTATAAATTTCATTTATATGGTAAGGAATACCAATGATGTTTTGCAAACCCCTATTTAACACATCCCTCTCTAATTTGATTTGAAAGGGCCGGGGTATAGGAAATTTTTTTATATGTACTTGTCCAAATGCCTCTTTGATAATTTTAAACATTGTGTCATATGCATCCCTGCTAATACCAGAATAATCACATGCCCCTTGTATCAATTTTCGGTCAATGATCTTGCCGACTTCGCCCATAAGGGCCTCTGCAATCTTGGACTTGATTCAAGAATATCGTTGATTTCCAAGTAGACTCGTTGTTGACTTGGTTGTAAGTACTGCACTCAAAGACTTTCCAATCATGTCCTTGTCTTTCAGATTTTCATTGGTGACTAAAGCTGATTTGCAAAAGAAAAATAAGATTTAGAAAAAAAACAATTCACAACCATTGAGTGCTAGATGAAACAAAACACATGAATAGTTTGAAACATAATCTTACTTGAAAGCATATATTCTTTTTTTTCCATTGACCCCCACTTGTTGAAAGCTCGTCAATACTTTTTAAAATAACTCTTTTTCGCTTATTGTTCAATATTTTCTTCCGTAATGTGTTTACTTCTAAATTTATTTGACAATACGAGGTACGCAATGTGTGTACAATTAGTTTCATATTGTCAGTTTCTTGGTTGAGGTTTAATATAATATCTTGCAAATGAGAATTATCTATCTTCAAGATTTCATTCTCTTCTTTTGTTTGCAAAAAAATAGTTTCTCTTTCTCGGTAGTCAGTAAGCAAACCATTCAACATATTTTCCAAACAATGGATTTTACTCATTGAATTACTAATGCCATAACTTTTCAATCTTTCACAATAATCCAATAGACCATTGTGTCCTTCACACAAAAACAGTATGAGTTGTGTGACCGATCTAAAAATTGGATGTTGCATTGAGCTTGGATCGATTGGATACAAACTTTCATCAACCCATAAATCACAATGTTTCCTGTCTTCCGTCCTTTGGTGAGCTGGTAAGGTGGATCCTTTCAGATTTTTTCTCGACAATGGAGCATATTCTGTGGGAAGATCAATATGGAGATGATATTTAGACATCTTAATAATCGATAGATTAATCTAGTAGAAAAGCAACTTGTTATATATCTTGTAAGCTATTAAAATTCGTCTTAATTAAAAAAAAATTAATTGGAAAAGTTTGAAATGACCTTGGCGCTCTTTTTGGTCTATCACACTCCATGTTTCTTGTCTGATATGCAAAATCAATGCTTCGTAGTTATGAGCAAAATAAGCAAAATATTTTTCCAATAGATGTGTGCTGAAATTGCAAATTTTTGAATTGCAAAAGTTTGAAATAACCTTACCGCTCAATTTGATCCAACACACTCCGTATTTTCAGAATTGCAAAAATTTAGATTCACGTTGGCGCTCATTGTGATCCAAAATATTCAAAGTTTCTTACCATGATTTTCAGATCGATAAGACTGTTTTTCATTGATGTGAACGCTTTGAGTAGATGGAAAGAAAACTTTGATGTGCAATACGATTTGCATTTACATGAGAAGTTATGTCAGTTAATGGTAGAAAATAGAATCTTGAAGTATGGACCCCACGCATTGCGGCTACCCAACTTCCAGTTAACTACATACGTTACTAGTGAGGTCAAGTCATCGGAGTTGTGCGGGCAGACCAAGAACTCGATCGGAGTTTTAACATCCGACGATTTTCTCTCTCTTGCGTGGCATTTCTTAGACAGCCCTTTTGGGCCTTGGAACTCTTGTAATGAACAACAGAAGCCTCACACTCAAGATGAGCATGGAGGATCGCACAAGAAGCTTTTTTGCAAGTATTGCAAGAGAGCCAATCACAACATCAAGGAGTGTCGTATCTGCATCTACAACGAGGCAAAGAAGCAATAACAGCAGCAGCCAGACTCCTCCAATGTGGCGGAATTCAAGGATCAAGAAACACATTTGTCAATGGGTTACAGCAACAACAACAAAGATTGTGATAGTTGGTACCTAGACAGCGACGCTACCCAACACATGACCTCTCACAAGGAATGGTTTACCGAGTATGCAGCTTAGAGCAAAGATCAATTCATCTACCTCGGAGATTTAGGCACCATACGCATGGAAGGCAAAGGAATAGTGCGGATCACTTTCCAATGATCCGTCCATTTGTGTTCCCAACGTCCTTCATGTTCCTCAACTATCAAAGAACCTGTTATCAGTCTCTAAGATAACTAATGAGGGCTACACTATTACTTTCTCATCTGAGCAGTGTGCAATATTCAAGAAAGATACTACTCTGACTATATGCACTAGAGTCAGAAATCTTTACGTACTCTCTAATTCATTCAAGGCCATGGTTGAGATACAAACATCTACAAAAGTGAAGGCACTCCGAACTGATGGTGGCGGCGAATACATTTTTAATGAGATGTCCGACTACATGGCTAAACATGGCATTAGAATACAGTTCACCACTTCCTATTCACCTCAACAAAATGAGATTGCAGAAAGGAAGAATTGAACTCTTCTCAACTCAGCCAGATCCACGCTACATCAAGCACACCTACCTACGAAGTTATGGGCAGAAGCTACTACCACAGCCTGTTACGTGCAGAACAGATCCAGCACCAAAGTTGTCAACAACAAAACTCCTTATGAAGTTTGGCATGGGCACAGCCTAGTGTCAGCCATTTAAAAATCTTTGGTTGTATATGTATTGTTCACATTTCTAAATAGCTTAGGAAGAAGCTGAATCATAGGACAAATAAATGTATATTCATTGGCTAACCTGATGAACATAAAGCTTATAAAGTTTATGATCCATCCACCAATGTAGTATTTGTCTCTAGGGATGTAATATTTCAAGAACATACATACTATGATTTCAAACAACCATTAATAAACGATGCTATATCATTTCATCCTATTTTACATAGCATAGATTCTTCCAACGTTGATGTTCCTTCTACAGAACCTACAGCTACAGCTACAGAAGCCGAGCAGCTGACAGTACCTGTCATTAGACTAGACCAAGCTAGCTCGAGCAGATCTGGAGAAATTCAAGAAGAAACATCATCGCATCCTGGTCAACCAAATGTCTACAGATCCTCATGGACTTGGACAGTTTCTGAGAGGTATGCACTCAATCATTCTGGACTTCATCAGAAGAACCAGAGAGCCTAGCCGAAGCAATTAAGTCCAAGCATGTTGTGAAGTGGCAAGAAGCTATGGAAAGCGAGTACAACTCACTTTTGACGAATCAAACATGGAAACTGGTCGACTTCCCCACTCACAAGAGAGTTATCGACAACAAGTGGATCTTCAAGAAGAAGATCAACTCTGATGGTTCCATTGCCAAATGTGTGAAGAATTGCCAAAAATTGGCAAATCTAGCTTGATCAAAAACCATGTAGAATAGTGTAAATTGTGTACACAAGTGGGTCCCACACATGTGAGGCCATGATGCCACATGGGAAACCCATCCTAATGTAGGTTAGGTCAAGTCAAGAGAGTTGGTCATGTCTATTTGGTGGTCATCCCTACTTTATAGGACCTACACCTAAGTTTAAGGTGAACATTTGACCAACTAGCTACCTACCAAGCATAACTCTAGGAAATAGACTAGGGTTTCATTTTAGGTCAAGGAGAGTGAGTTAACTTCCTTATTACATGCTGGAAATCCGCCTAACTTTCAAGAAGGAAGTCGAATTTGCTATGTATTCCCTCTCTCCATAGTGAGAAGATAGAAAATTTTTGGAGCTCATTGGCAATCTCAAGCTAGTTCACTATGTACATTGAGTTTTTGTGATCCAAATGAAACCAAATCAATTTCTACTTGTTTCTCAGGTTGAAGGCCGTACTACAGCCTGTAGTACACACTTGTGGGCTTGGATTTCAATGTTTATCAATGCTTTTGATTGTTAATGCTTGTTGTTTGTCAAATTGCCAATCTAGATCAACTTTTCTGTGTCTAGTTTTTTGTTAGATTGTTAAGCAAGCATCCAATCACTCTTGTGGATCTTTTGTAGATCCATTTATGGTCCTAAAGTACAGTACTTTCACATGGTATCAGAGCCAAGTACAAGAGCATAAGCCATTGATCTAATGCAAATCCATTTTTAGCAAGTTTTGGTGCTAAAAGCTAGTATTGAGAGGGCAAGGTAGAATCTTGATTTTGGTGAGGAGATTTGATCCCAAACTTGGTAGGGGTCCAAATCCGTACTTTCCACATGTGTGGGCACCTCTGTACCTGCATTTAATGCATGGTATTCATTTGATCCAAAAAAATTCAATTTGTGAGCTGTTGGTGTAATTTTTGGTGGAGATCCTAGGATAATCTACCAAGATCATTTGCCATTGATTAGATTTGAATTTGTTTCATGGAATCTAATTAATCTAGGCTGAGTTCAAGTCCTATTAAGGTTAAAAACAGGTCTTGAAAGTACACCAAGAAGGAAGAAAGAGATTAAGTCATTTTTTTGTCCAAAAATAGCCAAAATTGGCAGGATTTGATTGTAAGTAGATTTCACATCATCTTATCTTCATTCCAACTTTGTGAGGGAGTGCTAGAACTAAGATTATAAGTCCATTTGTTGGATTAGAAATCTAATTTGAGTGAAAAACTACAAGAGAGAGACCTTAGTGAGTTTCTAGAGACAATCAAATCCATTTCTTGGCAAGATTTGTTTGAAAGTAGTTTTCACTTCATCTTATCTTCATTCCAGCTTTGTGAGGGAGTGATAGAACTGTGATTATAAGTCCATTTGTTGGATTAGAAATCAAATTTGAGTGAAACACTGCAAGTGTGAGACCTTTGTGAGTTTCAAATCAATCAAATCTATTTCTTGTTTGTAGAAGTCACTAGTAAGATGGGATCTACTGGAGCATACCTTCTAGAAGCTACTGAGAGGTTGAATTCTACAAATTATGCTATTTGGAAGGTTAAAATGGAGTCACTCTTGGTGCTCCAAGACCTTTATGAGTTCTTGATTGAAGTTGAAGATGAACTTCTAGGTGCACAGGAGTTAGCTAGATACAAGAAGAGATCTAGGCTTGCACTTCATTGTGTGAGGATGAATGTGAGCAATGATTTGTTGAGAGAAGTATCAGCTTGTACTAATGCTAAAGAGGCTTGGGAGTCTTTAAAATCAATCTATGAGTCTAGCAACACTTCTAGAGTTCTTATGCTTAGAAATCAAATTTTGCAAAGCATGAGGAGAAGTGAGGAGAGTGCACAAGATTATGTACTCAGAATCAAGTCTCTAAATAGGGAGTTGGCTTCCATTGGAGAGAAGATTCATGATGGAGGCTTGTACAAATTGTCCTTAATGGTCTAGGAGATGACTTTTTAAATTTGGTTCAAAGTTTTGCCATCCAAGACACTTTGCCAACTATAGAAAAACTTCACAGTGTATTAGTGGCTGAAGAGTGTAGGATGCTCCATGCAAAATCTAGGATGAGTTCCTTGTCGTTGCAGGATGGTGATGAGAAAGCCAATTTCTCATTCAAGGGCAAAAAGAAGACCAATGGAAAGAAGAAGCATCCAAAGGAGGCCAAAGAAGAGGATGATGCATCAAGCTCAAAGGACAAGTCAAAGCAAAAATGTTTCTTTTGTGGAAGGAAGGGGCATTATGCATCTAAATGCTACAAGAGGTTAAGAGCACAAGTGGAGGAGGACAAACAAGGAAGCCTTGCAAAGGAGGAGGAGGATGATGAAGTAGATGTATTCTTGATGGCATCTACATCCTCACCAACAAGCAATAGCAATTCAAGAGACAATTGGTGGATCGACAGTGGGGCTAGCTCCCACATGTCTTGTGAAAAAGGACTTTTTCTCAACCTTACACTCTTTCAATGATGCTAAAAAGTTTGTCTTTACTGCAAATGATGAAGAGTGTAGGATAGATGGTGTTGGCACCATCTCTTTGTATCTAGAATCCTCAAAATGCATGGACCTAGAAAATGTCCTTTATGTACCATCAATCACCAAGAATATGCTTAGTGTTGGTCTACTCTTAGAAAGTGGTTTGGATGTCCACTTTAAGCATGGTGTTTGCTTCATCTTGAAGAATGATGTTTGCATTGCGAAGGGATTTAAACATGGAAGATTGTTTAAGTTGGAAGCTAGTGTTGCTTTTGAAAGAATGAGCTTGGCAAAGGAGGAGATCACTCAAGAGGAGATCTTGGCAAAGTGTGATCTTGCTTGCATTGAGGAGGAGCATCAAAAGGAGGAAGATCTTGAGGATCAGCCTCAAAGCATGAGAGTTCCAAGGGAGTCCTCAATGACAATGTCCGAGTCATCAAATTGCATGCAAATTGTCCATTCAAGTGTGCATCTTGCAAGGGTGGTGAGCATTGGAGAGTCTACTATCTTTGAATACTTTTTGGAAAGTATTAGTAGACATGAGGTGACTTGTTTCTTACCTTTAAGATTCATAGTGTTTATTACTTTGTGTGACAAGACAATGAAATGGGATGCTTTGAAATCTACATTTGTTGTTGATAAAGCAATTTCATAGAATCTACTTGTTTTCAGCCAAAGAATTTGTCAATGGTGGAAATGTGATCTTTCAAGAGTGGAAGATTTGTAAACTTGAAGAAGCACCTTTGGATCAACACCTTATTCAATTCATTGATGGTTTGGAGTCAAGTCAAGTGGAGGAGCAAGCTCAAGACCCGAGGACTCCAAGAAGAACCTTGAGTATCAAGATGGAGCCATCTAGGCTCAATCATATGGATCAAGCAACACAAGTTGTCTTTGGCAACATTATTTATGCACTTAATATTTTAATTGATGTATCTTCAAGTGCACAAAATGCCTTGGAATCCATGGCTTGGCATGATGTTTAGTTTTGAAGTGTGCTACATGTATATAGACACATTTATGGAACATCTTGTAAGGGATCCTCTAAGAGGTGGTGAAAGATGTTGAATTTCACACGTGTGGATTGTCCACTACATGTACTTGTGATCTCCTAAGGTGTGTAGATGCACCAAGATCAAGACTAGATTGAGATTCAAGATCAATCTTGAATCCTATGGCAAAAACACAATACTACATGCATTCAATCACTTCCAACTCTCACTCACACGTGTGGGAAGTATTCAAAAAATAATCTAAGTAAAAACAAGCTGCTCTCCTCGGGTAGAGAGAGAAAATGCATCATGAGCTCTCGGGTAGAGAGAGAAAGCTAGAAATCCAATAACTCACAAAATCCATGAAATCACCAAATCAATTGACTTCAAAATGAGGAGTACAATGATACTAGTAGGTCCACGAGCTACCACTATGCTTAACTATGATTGGACCATATTTTGTCACCTCTTGATCCTATTGGATCATTGATCTATGCACCTCTTAATTCTATTGGACTATATTCAAGCACACCTCAATTTACTATTGGACCTCACAAGGTTCCACCTCTAAATCCTATTGGACCTCTTGAAATTCATCAAACAAAAACTTTACACTTGTCTACACTCTAATTAGCAAGTGTTTAGCCTCTTACTCTATTTTGGCTCAATAGTGGCATTACAAGTGGAAATGCATAATTTGCCATCTATGCCAAATTTATTCCTATCAACATCCTACACCTAGATGCTTGATGTAAAAAACATAAGACCCCTACATCTAACATAGATAATCTTTTTCAATTCTTCACAAAAGACCCTTCATGGACATCATTCTCTATTGGAGTCTCAAAAGTTCCTTCTTTGTAGCTGGATTTTTTAGACACTTCTAAAAGCTTTCATTGATCTATCAAGAGAGTTGTAAATAGATCAAGCTAAATTTGAGGAGGAGTGTGAAGAATTGCCAAAAATTGGCAAATCTAGCTTGATCAAAAACCGTGTAGAATAGTATAAATTGTGTACATAAGTGGGTCCCACACATGTGAGGCCATGATGCCACATGGGAAACCCATCCTAATGTAGGTTAGATCAAGTCAAGAGAGTTGGTCATGTCTATTTGGTGGTCATCCCTACTTTATAGGACCTACACCTAAGTTTAAGGTGAAAATTTGACCAACTAGCTACCTACCAAGCATAACTCTAGGAAATAGACTAGGGTTTCATTTTAGGTCAAGGAGAGTGAGTTAACTTCCTTATTACATGCTGGAAATCCACCTAACTTCAAGAAGGAAGTCGAATTTGCTATGTATTCTCTCTCTCCATAGTGAGAAGATAGAAAATTTTTGGAGCTCATTGGCAATCTCAAGCTAGTTCACTATGTACATTGAGTTTTTGTGATCCAAATGAAACCAAATCAATTTCTACTTGTTTCTCAGGTTGAAGGCCGTACTACAGCCTGTAGTACACACTTGTGGGCTCAGATTTCAATGTTTATCAATGCTTTTGATTGTTAATGCTTGTTGTTTGTCAAATTGCCAATCTAGATCAACTTTTCTGTGTCTAGTTTTTGGTTAGATTGTTAAGCAAGCATCCAATCACTCTTGTGGATCTTTTGTAGATCCATTTATGGTCCGAAAGTATAGTACTTTCACAAAATGGAAAGCACAACTGGTGGCTAAAGGATTTACTCAAGTCCAAGGAGTGGATTATAAAGAAATTTTCAGTCCTGTCATCAAAATGCAATCAATCAGGACTCTGATTGCATTAGCAGTCGCGGAAGACCTCAAAATGCACCAAATGGATGTCAAGACAATATTTCTCAATGGCAATGTCAAAGAGGAGTTGTACACCTTTCAATTGGAAATTTTCGATGTCAAAGGCCAAGAGCACAAAGTGTGCAAGCTGCACAAAGCAATTTATGGTCTGAAACAGGCCACAAGAGCATGGTTCGATAGAATCAACTCTTATCTCATTCAATTGGGATTTGCAAACAATTCAGCTGACTGTAATGTTTATTCAAAGCATATAGACACCAATTCAGTTCACATAGCTCTTTACGTAGATGATGCATTTATTTTGTCTAACGACACTTCTCTTCTGCACACTACTAAGAGTGATCTGTCAAAGGAATTTGACATGACTGACTTAGGAGCTGTCCATTTTTTGCTAGGAATTCACATTACTAGAAATAGATATCAGAAGAAGATCTATCTTAGCCAGCAGGCATATCTAAAAGCATTTTAGAAAAGTTTCATATGTTTGACTACAAACCAATTGATACCCCAATGGATTCAAGTATTGTATTGACTAAACCTACCAATGCTGATTCTAATAGTGAAGTACTCGACATAGCGAAGTACCCTTATCATTCACTAATAGAATCTTTGATGTATGCAATGTTGTGTACTAGACCAGATTTAGCATACACTGTGAGCACATTAAACCAATTCATGTCTAATCCTAGGATCTCTCATTGGAAAGCATTAAAGAGACTGATGAGATATATTCAAGAAAGTCTATGATAGGGAAAAATTCCCGACGGGGGATTGGTCTCGCCAGAAACCCTACGGGGGAAGGGCCCACAATGCCCTTATCTGAGTGATTGGGGAATGTTGCTTCCAATCCCGAGGGCCGTCTCAATCATCCCGTGCTCCCCAGCCGATGAGGGTTTTCCAGGCCCCCAGAGACATGGCTGCAGGGAGGTGTAATTGCAATCTCAATCCTATCGATCGTGAGGCCTATACTTTTTGCTCTCTAGATCGTCCACCCCTCTATGTAGAAGTCCGTAGAGGGGTCATCACTACTGTCTTCGTCCCTCTCTGTTTTTGGTGGATCCAGTTCTAGAGGTCTATTAGTACTGCCAGCTAGTCCGGGTGACTGCACTGGCGATCCAAATGGTATGAAAGGCTTGGTGGGCCTTGTGTAGTCAGTGGAAACGACGTAAGTTAGATGGTCAGAACCCATCGATAATGAACTCATAGGTTTTGAAATTACTGTAGCCCCCGCAATGTTGTATCCTAAATATAGTGTCTCCTGCCTGTAAGTGAGGGTGGAGTGTCGGGTATAGAAATAATAGCGTGTGGTCCCTTCCCAGATCAATTGACAGACATCCCCTGCTGTAGGTTGGAACTGATTCTCATCCATTATATTCAAGGGTCCAACCCCTCATGAGAAAGGGAGTTGTTCAGCGCACTCCCCATCCTAGGTCTCTAGAGGCACCTACTGTTGTCAAGATGGGGTCATATCTATAACTCGGAGCACGATTCCTGGTGGTATTGCCTATGAAAGTGTCTTTGGTATTTCACAATGGTCGAGATTCATGACTAGAAGTCACACGAGTGTAACTACCTACAAATTCTATAGAGATTTTCGTAGGGGTACTCAATTAACAATCATAGGTCAAATGAAATGAAGTCATCGTCTATTGTCGGGTATTTTCTATAATTTGTCACTAAAGTGTTTAACCGGTCCGGGTGAAATAAGCAAACAGTCATCAGATGATTATGCTATAATATATCATGATTAGTTTCGTGCAGTGTGAGGGTGCCAATTATACACACCGCCTTGTTTGATAGGCGGTGGTATTTTGCCAAACGTCAGGCCTAGATATTTCGCTAGGCAGTTCCAATGATGGAGGTGACTATGCTGACCCCTAACCAAGGTGGTGTATTTCAACCACATACGGTGACGGCCCGCTCTTTGTTTCAAAGAGACTGGTTTAGTGACCTGAGTGCAAATAGATTGTAATGGACGAAACCATAATGTGTTGTGTTCCAATTAGATAAAACTTGACAAAGGGTGTTCTAGCCCACAAGAGGTGTGCATGCTCATAAAAGGACAATCTTTCTACCATATCATAGCATGTATTTCATACACTATAGTATGACACCTAGGAGAGCCGTTCAATCCTAGCAACAATAATGCTTATACTTGATTCCATGATGCAACAATAGTGAAAAACAACCAATGTATATCGTGTTGAGTAGAATCCAAAATGCCTTGAAAGTCCCCAAAGTCACAGGTTCACACCTGTCCTTCGAGGCTTGGGCTTGGTATTCTTTAAACTGGGTGCCCTTATAAGATAGATTTACTCCAAGCTTAGTGGCATGGCCTAGTCCAATTACAAGAGAGCATAGGAGATGTCCAATGACCCCCCAGGAAGTCCGGGAGGGAGACACAGCAGCTGTCAGGCTCTCTGGAATAAGCCAGCACTAATGGTGAGCATGATTCGCTTGGTTGGTAGTGAAGGCAGCAGAGGTTGCGCTAAAAATTTTGACTGACAGACAGCCGAAGTTGATCTGCAAATTTAGAGAGACATACAGCAGAATGCGCTAGTTCCCAGTGTGGCACTTGCAATCAAATGTCTACCGATTCACATCTGTAGGTGTCCTTCTCTCCATCTCCATTTCTGATCACTCTGTCCTCTGG